>JAECYA010000070.1:0-49904 GCA_018153455.1 Drosophila parabipectinata
CGAACCTGGGTCCGAAAATGTCGGGACTTGATTCCTCAAAATCAGTGGGAGCGATTTTAATGGGACAGACACGTACCATTCGAATTGGCTAAAAATTAGCTTTCTTGTGGTATACCGTGCATAATGGCGCATCCTCTTGAAAAAAAGGTAAACAATAATGGCGGCTGGGGTATTGGGCAGCGTCAAAACTCGGGAAAATGATAATGGCCAGAATTGGCGAACCAGGGTCCGAAAATATCGGTATTTGATTGCTCAAAATCAGTCGGAGCGATTTTAATGGGACAGGTACCATTCGAATGGGCGAAAAATTAGCTTTCTCGTGGTATACCGTGCATAATGTCGCATCCTCTTTAAAAAAAGGTAAACATTTATAATGGCGGCTGTGGGTTCATTGGCGAACCAGGGTCCGAAAATATCGGTATTTCATTCCTCAAAAAAAATTGGGACCGATTTAAATGGGACAGCTACCATTCGAATGGGCTAAAAATTAGCTTTCTCGTGGTATACCGTGCATAATGGCGCATCCTCTTGAAAAAAAGGTAAACAATAATGGCGGCTGGGGTGTTGGGCACCGTCAAAACCCGGGAAAATGATAATGGCCAGTATTGGCGAACCAGTGTCCGAAAATATCGGTATTTGATTCCTCAAAATCAGTGGGAGCGATTTTAATGGGACAGGTACCATTGGAATTGGCTAAAAATTAGCTTTCTCGTGGTATACCGTGCATAATGACGCATCCTCTTGAAAAAAGGTAAACTATAATGGCGGCTGTGGTATTGGGCAGCGGCAAACCCAGGGAAATGATAATGGCCAGTATTGGCGAACCAGGGTCCGAAAATGTCGGGACTTTATTCCTCAAAATCAGTGGGACCGATTTTAATGGGACAGGTACCATTCGAATGGGCTAAAAATTAGCTTTCTCGTGGTATACCGTACATAATGGCGCATCCTCTTGAAAAAAAGATAAACAATAATGGCGGCTGGGGTGTTGGGCACCGTCAAACCCGGGAAAATGATAATGGCCAGTATTGGCGAACCAGTGTCCGAAAATATCGGTATTTGATTCCTCAAAATCAGTGGGAGCGATTTTAATGGGACACGTACCATTGGAATTGGCTAAAAATTAGCTTTCTCGTGGTATACCGTGCATAATGGCGCATCCTCTTGAAAAAAACGTAAACAATAATGGCGGCTGGACTGTTGGGCAGCATCAAACCCGGGAAAATGATAATGGCCAGTATTGGCGAACCAGTGTCCGAAAATATCGGGACTTGATTCCTCAAAATCAGTGGGATCGATTTTAATGGGACAGGTACCATTCGAATGGGCTAAAAATTAGCTTTCTCGTGGTATACCGTGCATAATGGCGCATCCTCTTGAAAAAAAGGTAAACAATAATGGCGGCTGGGGTGTTGGGCACCGTCAAACCCGGGAAAATGATAATGGCCAGTATTGGCGAACCAGTGTCCGAAAATATCGGTATTTGATTCCTCAAAATCAGTGGGAGCGATTTTAATGGGACAGGTACCATTCGAATGGGCTATAAATTAGCTTTCTCGTGGTATACCGTGCATAATGGCGCATCCTCTTTAAAAAAAGGTAAACATTGATAACGGCGGCTGGGGTGTTGGGCAGCGTCAAAACTCGGGAAAATGATAATGGCCAGTATTGGCGAACCAGGGTCCGAAAATGTCGGGACTTGATTCCTCAAAATCAGTGGGAGCGATTTTAATGGGACACGTACCTTTCGAATTGGCTAAAAATTAGCTTTCTTGTGGTATACCGTGCATAATGGCGCATCCTCTTGAAAAAAAGGTAAACAATAATGGCGGCTGGGGTATTGGGCAGCGTCAAAACTCGGGAAAATGATAATGGCCAGAATTGGCGAACCAGTGTCCGAAAATATCGGGACTTGATTCCTCAAAATCAGTGGGATAGATTTTAATGGGACAGGTACCATTCGAATGGGCTAAAAATTAGCTTTCTCGTGGTATACCGTGCATAATGGCGCATCCTCTTTAAAAAAAGGTAAACAATAATAACGGCGGCTGGGGTGTTGGGCAGCGTCAAAACTCGGGAAAATGATAATGGCCAGTATTGGCGAACCAGGGTCCGAAAATGTCGGGTCTTGATTCCTCAAAATCAGTGGAAGCGATTTGAATGGGACACGTACCATTCGAATTGGCTAAAAATTAGCTTTCTTGTGGTATACCGTGCATAATGGCGCATCCTCTTGAAAAAAAGGTAAACAATAATGGCGGCTGGGGTATTGGGCAGCGTCAAAACTCGGGAAAATGATAATGGCCAGAATTGGCGAACCAGGATCCGAAAATATCGGTATTTGATTGCTCAAAATCAGTCGGAGCGATTTTAATGGGACAGGTACCATTCGAATGGGCTAAAAATTAGCTTTCTCGTGGTATACCGTGCATAATGGCGCATCCTCTTTAAAAAAAGGTAAACATTAATAATGGCGGCTGGGGTATTGGCGAACCAGGGTCCGAAAATATCGGTATTTGATTCCTCAAAATCAGTGGGAGCGATTTTAATGGGACAGGTACCATTCGAATGGGCTAAAAATTAGCTTTCTCGTGGTATACCGTGCATAATGGCGCATCCTCTTGAAAAAGGTAAACTATAATGGCGGCTGTGGTATTGGGCAGCGGCAAACCCAGGGAAAAAAAAAAGGCCAATATTGAAAAACCAGGGAAAAAAAAAGGGGGGTTTATTCCTCAAAATCAGTGGGACCGATTTTAATGGGCAGTACCATTCGAAATGGCTAAAAATTAGCTTTCTCGTGGTATACCGTGCATAATGGCGCATCCTCTTGAAAAAAAGGTAAACAATAATGGCGGCTGGGGTGTTGGGCACCGTCAAACCCGGGAAAATGATAATGGCCAGTATTGGCGAACCAGTGTCCGAAAATATCGGTATTTGATTCCTCAAAATCAGTGGGAGCGATTTTAATGGGACAGGTACCATTCGAATGGGCTAAAAATTAGCTTTCTCGTGGTATACCGTGCATAATGGCGCATCCTCTTGAAAAAAAGGTAAACAATAATGGCGGCTGGACTGTTGGGCAGCATCAAACCCGGGAAAATGATAATGGCCAGTATTGGCCTACCAGTGTCCGAAAATATCGGGACTTGATTCCTCAAAATCAGTGGGATAGCTTTCTCGTGGAAAAATTAGCTTTCTCGTGGTATACCGTGCATAATGGCGCATCCTCTTTAAAAAAAGGTAAACATTAATAACGGCGGCTGGGGTGTTGGGCAGCGTCAAAACTCGGGAAAATGATAATGGCCAGTATTGGCGAACCTGGGTCCGAAAATGTCGGGACTTGATTCCTCAAAATCAGTGGGAGCGATTTTAATGGGACACGTACCATTCGAATTGGCTAAAAATTAGCTTTCTTGTGGTATACCGTGCATAATGGCGCATCCTCTTGAAAAAAGGTAAACAATAATGGCGGCTGGGGTATTGGGCAGCGTCAAAACTCGGGAAAATGATAATGGCCAGAATTGGCGAACCAGGATCCGAAAATATCGGTATTTGATTGCTCAAAATCAGTCGGAGCGATTTTAATGGGACAGGTACCATTCGAATGGGCGAAAAATTAGCTTTCTCGTGGTATACCGTGCATAATGTCGCATCCTCTTTAAAAAAAGGTAAACATTTATAATGGCGGCTGGGGTATTGGCGAACCAGGGTCCGAAAATATCGGTATTTCATTCCTCAAAATCAATGGGACCGATTTAAATGGGACAGCTACCATTCGAATGGGCTAAAAATTAGCTTTCTCGTGGTATACCGTGCATAATGGCGCATCCTCTTGAAAAAAAGGTAAACAATAATGGCGGGGGTGTTGGGCACCGTCAAACCCGGGAAAATGATAATGGCCAGTATTGGCGAACCAGTGTCCGAAAATATCGGTATTTGATTCCTCAAAATCAGTGGGAGCGATTTTAATGGGACAGGTACCATTGGAATTGGCTAAAAATTAGCTTTCTCGTGGTATACCGTGCATAATGACGCATCCTCTTGAAAAAAGGTAAACTATAATGGCGGCTGTGGTATTGGGCAGCGGCAAACCCAGGGAAATGATAATGGCCAGTATTGGCGAACCAGGGTCCGAAAATGTCGGGACTTTATTCCTCAAAATCAGTGGGACCGATTTTAATGGGACAGGTACCATTCGAATGGACTAAAAATTAGCTTTCTCGTGGTATACCGTACATAATGGCGCATCCTCTTGAAAAAAAGATAAACAATAATGGCGGCTGGGGTGTTGGGCACCGTCAAACCCGGGAAAATGATAATGGCCAGTATTGGCGAACCAGTGTCCGAAAATATCGGTATTTGATTCCTCAAAATCAGTGGGAGCGATTTTAATGGGACACGTACCATTGGAATTGGCTAAAAATTAGCTTTCTCGTGGTATACCGTGCATAATGGCGCATCCTCTTTAAAAAAAGGTAAACATTAATAACGGCGGCTGGGGTGTTGGGCAGCGTCAAAACTCGGGAAAATGATAATGGCCAGTATTGGCGAACCTGGGTCCGAAAATGTCGGGACTTGATTCCTCAAAATCAGTGGGAGCGATTTTAATGGGACACGTACCATTCGAATTGGCTAAAAATTAGCTTTCTTGTGGTATACCGTGCATAATGGCGCATCCTCTTGAAAAAAAGGTAAACAATAATGGCGGCTGGGGTATTGGGCAGCGTCAAAACTCGGGAAAATGATAATGGCCAGAATTGGCGAACCAAGATCCGAAAATATCGGTATTTGATTCCTCAAAATCAGTCGGAGCGATTTTAATGGGACAGGTACCATTCGAATGGGCTAAAAATTAGCTTTCTTGTGGTATACCGTGCATAATGGCGCATCCTCTTTAAAAAAGGTAAACATTAATAATGGCGGCTGGGGTATTGGCGATCCAGGGTCCGAAAATATCGGTATTTCATTCCTCAAAATCAATGGGACCGATTTAAATGGGACAGCTACCATTCGAATGGGCTAAAAATTAGCTTTCTCGTGGTATACCGTGCATAATGGCGCATCCTCTTGAAAAAAAGGTAAACAATAATGGCGGGGGTGTTGGGCACCGTCAAACCCGGGAAAATGATAATGGCCAGTATTGGCGAACCAGTGTCCGAAAATATCGGTATTTGATTCCTCAAAATCAGTGGGAGCGATTTTAATGGGACAGGTACCATTCGAATGGGCTAAATATTAGCTTTCTCGTGGTATACCGTGCATAATGGTGCATCCTCTTGAAAAAGGTAAACTATAATGGCGGCTGTGGTATTGGGCAGTGGCAAATTCAGGGAAATGATAATGGCCAGTATTGGCGAACCAGGGTCCGAAAATGTCGGGACTTTATTCCTCAAAATCAGTGGGACCGATTTTAATGGGACAGGTACCATTCGAATTGGCTAAAAATTAGCTTTCTCGTGGTATACCGTGCATAATGGCGCATCCTCTTGAAAAAAAGATAAACAATAATGGCGGCTGGGGTGTTGGGCACCGTCAAACCCGGGAAAATGATAATGGCCAGTATTGGCGAACCAGTGTCCGAAAATATCGGTATTTGATTCCTCAAAATCAGTGGGAGCGATTTTAATGGGACAGGTACCATTCGAATGGGCTATAAATTAGCTTTCTCGTGGTATACCGTGCATAATGGCGCATCCTCTTTAAAAAAAGGTAAACATTAATAACGGCGGCTGGGGTGTTGGGCAGCGTCAAAACTCGGGAAAATGATAATGGCCAGTATTGGCGAACCAGGGTCCGAAAATGTCGGGACTTGATTCCTCAAAATCAGTGGGAGCGATTTTAATGGGACACGTACCTTTCGAATTGGCTAAAAATTAGCTTTCTTGTGGTATACCGTGCATAATGGCGCATCCTCTTGAAAAAAAGGTAAACAATAATGGCGGCTGGGGTATTGGGCAGCGTCAAAACTCGGGAAAATGATAATGGCCAGAATTGGCGAACCAGTGTCCGAAAATATCGGGACTTGATTCCTCAAAATCAGTGGGATAGATTTTAATGGGACAGGTACCATTCGAATGGGCTAAAAATTAGCTTTCTCGTGGTATACCGTGCATAATGGCGCATCCTCTTTAAAAAAAGGTAAACAATAATAACGGCGGCTGGGGTGTTGGGCAGCGTCAAAACTCGGGAAAATGATAATGGCCAGTATTGGCGAACCAGGGTCCGAAAATGTCGGGTCTTGATTCCTCAAAATCAGTGGAAGCGATTTGAATGGGACACGTACCATTCGAATTGGCTAAAAATTAGCTTTCTTGTGGTATACCGTGCATAATGGCGCATCCTCTTGAAAAAAAGGTAAACAATAATGGCGGCTGGGGTATTGGGCAGCGTCAAAACTCGGGAAAATGATAATGGCCAGAATTGGCGAACCAGGATCCGAAAATATCGGTATTTGATTGCTCAAAATCAGTCGGAGCGATTTTAATGGGACAGGTACCATTCGAATGGGCTAAAAATTAGCTTTCTCGTGGTATACCGTGCATAATGGCGCATCCTCTTTAAAAAAAGGTAAACATTAATAATGGCGGCTGGGGTATTGGCGAACCAGGGTCCGAAAATATCGGTATTTGATTCCTCAAAATCAGTGGGAGCGATTTTAATGGGACAGGTACCATTCGAATGGGCTAAAAATTAGCTTTCTCGTGGTATACCGTGCATAATGGCGCATCCTCTTGAAAAAAGGTAAACTATAATGGCGGCTGTGGTATTGGGCAGCGGCAAACCCAGGGAAATGATAATGGCCAGTATTGGCGAACCAGGGTCCGAAAATGTCGGGACTTTATTCCTCAAAATCAGTGGGACCGATTTTAATGGGACAGCTACCATTCGAATTGGCTAAAAATTAGCTTTCTCGTGGTATACCGTGCATAATGGCGCATCCTCTTGAAAAAAAGATAAACAATAATGGCGGCTGGGGTGTTGGGCACCGTCAAACCCGGGAAAATGATAATGGCTAGTATTGGCGAACCAGTGTCCGAAAATATCGGTATTTGATTCCTCAAAATCAGTGGGAGCGATTTTAATGGGACAGGTACCATTCGAATGGGCTAAAAATTAGCTTTCTCGTGGTATACCGTGCATAATGGCGCATCCTCTTGAAAAAAAGGTAAACAATAATGGCGGCTGGACTGTTGGGCAGCATCAAACCCGGGAAAATGATAATGGCCAGTATTGGCCTACCAGTGTCCGAAAATATCGGGACTTGATTCCTCAAAATCAGTGGGATAGCTTTCTCGTGGAAAAATTAGCTTTCTCGTGGTATACCGTGCATAATGGCGCATCCTCTTTAAAAAAAGGTAAACATTAATAACGGAGGCTGGGGTGTTGGGCAGCGTCAAAACTCGGGAAAATGATAATGGCCAGTATTGGCGAACCAGGGTCCGAAAATGTCGGGACTTGATTCCTCAAAATCAGTGGGAGCGATTTTAATGGGACACGTACCATTCGAATTGGCTAAAAATTAGCTTTCTTGTGGTATACCGTGCATAATGGCGCATCCTCTTGAAAAAAAGGTAAACAATAATGGCGGCTGGGGTATTGGGCAGCGTCAAAACTCGGGAAAATGATAATGGCCAGAATTGGCGAACCAGGATCCGAAAATATCGGTATTTGATTGCTCAAAATCAGTCGGAGCGATTTTAATGGGACAGGTACCATTCGAATGGGCGAAAAATTAGCTTTCTCGTGGTATACCGTGCATAATGTCGCATCCTCTTTAAAAAAAGGTAAACATTTATAATGGCGGCTGGGGTATTGGCGAACCAGGGTCCGAAAATATCGGTATTTCATTCCTCAAAATCAATGGGACCGATTTAAATGGGACAGCTACCATTCGAATGGGCTAAAAATTAGCTTTCTCGTGGTATACCGTGCATAATGGCGCATCCTCTTGAAAAAAAGGTAAACAATAATGGCGGGGGTGTTGGGCACCGTCAAACCCGGGAAAATGATAATGGCCAGTATTGGCGAACCAGTGTCCGAAAATATCGGTATTTGATTCCTCAAAATCAGTGGGAGCGATTTTAATGGGACAGGTACCATTGGAATTGGCTAAAAATTAGCTTTCTCGTGGTATACCGTGCATAATGGCGCATCCTCTTGAAAAAAGGTAAACTATAATGGCGGCTGTGGTATTGGGCAGCGGCAAACCCAGGGAAATGATAATGGCCAGTATTGGCGAACCAGGGTCCGAAAATGTCGGGACTTTATTCCTCAAAATCAGTGGGACCGATTTTAATGGGACAGGTACCATTCGAATGGGCTAAAAATTAGCTTTCTCGTGGTATACCGTGCATAATGGCGCATCCTCTTGAAAAAAAGATAAACAATAATGGCGGCTGGGGTGTTGGGCACCGTCAAACCCGGGAAAATGATAATGGCCAGTATTGGCGAACCAGTGTCCGAAAATATCGGTATTTGATTCCTCAAAATCAGTGGGAGCGATTTTAATGGGACACGTACCATTGGAATTGGCTAAAAATTAGCTTTCTCGTGGTATACCGTGCATAATGGCGCATCCTCTTTAAAAAAAGGTAAACATTAATAACGGCGGCTGGGGTGTTGGGCAGCGTCAAAACTCGGGAAAATGATAATGGCCAGTATTGGCGAACCAGGGTCCGAAAATGTCGGGACTTGATTCCTCAAAATCAGTGGGAGCGATTTTAATGGGACACGTACCATTCGAATTGGCTAAAAATTAGCTTTCTTGTGGTATACCGTGCATAATGGCGCATCCTCTTGAAAAAAAGGTAAACAATAATGGCGGCTGGGGTATTGGGCAGCGTCAAAACTCGGGAAAATGATAATGGCCAGAATTGGCGAACCAAGATCCGAAAATATCGGTATTTGATTCCTCAAAATCAGTCGGAGCGATTTTAATGGGACAGGTACCATTCGAATGGGCTAAAAATTAGCTTTCTTGTGGTATACCGTGCATAATGGCGCATCCTCTTTAAAAAAGGTAAACATTAATAATGGCGGCTGGGGTATTGGCGATCCAGGGTCCGAAAATATCGGTATTTCATTCCTCAAAATCAATGGGACCGATTTAAATGGGACAGCTACCATTCGAATGGGCTAAAAATTAGCTTTCTCGTGGTATACCGTGCATAATGGCGCATCCTCTTGAAAAAAAGGTAAACAATAATGGCGGGGGTGTTGGGCACCGTCAAACCCGGGAAAATGATAATGGCCAGTATTGGCGAACCAGTGTCCGAAAATATCGGTATTTGATTCCTCAAAATCAGTGGGAGCGATTTTAATGGGACAGGTACCATTCGAATGGGCTAAAAATTAGCTTTCTCGTGGTATACCGTGCATAATGGTGCATCCTCTTTAAAAAAGGTAAACTAATAATGGCGGCTGGGGTATTGGGCAGCGGCAAACTCGGGGAAATGATAATGGCCAGTATTGGCGAACCAGGGTCCGAAAATGTCGGGATTTTATTCCTCAAAATCAGTGGGACCGATTTTAATGGGACAGGTACCATTCGAATGGGCTAAAAATTAGCTTTCTCGTGGTATACCGTGCATAATGGCGCATCCTCTTGAAAAAAGGTAAACAATAATGGCGGCTGGGGTGTTGGGCACCGTCAAACCCGGGAAAATGATAATGGCCAGTATTGGCGAACCAGGGTCCGAAAATATCGGTATTTGATTCCTCAAAATCAGTGGGAGCGATTTTAATGGGACAGGTACCATTCGAATGGGCTAAAAATTAGCTTTCTCGTGGTATACCGTGCATAATGGCGCATCCTCTTGAAAAAAGGTAAACTTAATAATGGCGGCTGGGGTGTTGGGCAGCGTCAAAACTCGGGAAAATGATAATGGCCAGTATTGGCGAACCAGGGTCCGAAAATGTCGGGACTTGATTCCTCAAAATCAGTGGGAGCGATTTTAATGGGACACGTACCATTCGAATTGGCTAAAAATTAGCTTTCTCGTGGTATACCGTGCATAATGGCGCATCCTCTTGAAAAAAAGGTAAACAATAATGGCGGCTGGGGTGTTGGGCAGCGTCAAACCCGGGAAAATGATAATGGCCAGTATTGGCGAACCAGTGTCCGAAAATATCGGGATTTGATTCCTCAAAATCAGTGGGAGCGATTTTAATGGGACAGGTACCATTCGAATGGGCTAAAAATTAGCTTTCTCGTGGTATACCGTGCATAATGGCGCATCCTCTTTAAAAAAAGGTAAACATTAATAATGGCGGCTGGGGTGTTGGGCAGCGTCAAAACTCGGGAAAATGATAATGGCCAGTATTGGCGAACCAGGGTCCGAAAATGTCGGGACTTGATTCCTCAAAATCAGTGGGAGCGATTTTAATGGGACACGTACCATTCGAATTGGCTAAAAATTAGCTTTCTTGTGGTATACCGTGCATAATGGCGCATCCTCTTGAAAAAAGGTAAACAATAATGGCGGCTGGGGTATTGGGCAGCGTCAAAACTCGGGAAAATGATAATGGCCAGTATTGGCGAACCAGGGTCCGAAAATATCGGGATTTGATTCCTCAAAATCAGTGGGAGCGATTTTAATGGGACAGGTACCATTCGAATGGGCTAAAAATTAGCTTTCTCGTGGTATACCGTGCATAATGGCGCATCCTCTTTAAAAAAAGGTAAACAATAATGGCGGCTGGGGTGTTGGGCAGCGTCAAAACTCGGGAAAATGATAATGGCCAGTATTGGCGAACCAGGGTCCGAAAATATCGGGACTTGATTCCTCAAAATCAGTGGGAGCGATTTTAATGGGACAGGTACCATTCGAATGGGCTAAAAATTAGCTTTCTCGTGGTATACCGTGCATAATGGCGCATCCTCTTGAAAAAAGGTAAACAATAATGGCGGCTGGGGTATTGGGCAGGCGTCAAAACCCGGGAAAATGATAATGGCCAGTATTGGCGAACCAGGGTCCGAAAATATCGGTATTTGATTCCTCAAAATCAGTGGGACCGATTTTAATGGGACAGGTACCATTCGAATGGGCTAAAAATTAGCTTTCTCGTGGTATACCGTGCATAATGGCGCATCCTCTTTAAAAAAAGGTAAACTTAATAATGGCGGCTGGGGTGTTGGGCACCGTCAAACCCGGGAAAATGATAATGGCCAGTATTGGCGAACCAGGGTCCGAAAATATCGGTATTTGATTCCTCAAAATCAGTGGGAGCGATTTTAATGGGACAGGTACCATTCGAATGGGCTAAAAATTAGCTTTCTCGTGGTATACCGTGCATAATGGCGCATCCTCTTGAAAAAAGGTAAACAATAATGGCGGCTGGGGTATTGGGCAGCGGCAAACCCGGGAAATGATAATGGCCAGTATTGGCGAACCAGGGTCCGAAAATATCGGGACTTGATTCCTCAAAATCAGTGGGACCGATTTTAATGGGACAGGTACCATTCGAATGGGCTAAAAATTAGCTTTCTCGTGGTATACCGTGCATAATGGCGCATCCTCTTGAAAAAAAGGTAAACAATAATGGCGGCTGGGGTGTTGGGCAGCGTCAAACCCGGGAAAATGATAATGGCCAGTATTGGCGAACCAGGGTCCGAAAATATCGGGATTTGATTCCTCAAAATCAGTGGGAGCGATTTTAATGGGACAGGTACCATTCGAATTGGCTAAAAATTAGCTTTCTCGTGGTATACCGTGCATAATGGCGCATCCTCTTGAAAAAAAGGTAAACAATAATGGCGGCTGGGGTGTTGGGCAGCGTCAAAACCCGGGAAAATGATAATGGCCAGTATTGGCGAACCAGGGTCCGAAAATATCGGTATTTGATTCCTCAAAATCAGTGGGAGCGATTTTAATGGGACAGGTACCATTCGAATGGGCTAAAAATTAGCTTTCTCGTGGTATACCGTGCATAATGGCGCATCCTCTTGAAAAAAGGTAAACAATAATGGCGGCTGGGGTGTTGGGCAGCGTCAAACCTCGGGAAAATGATAATGGCCAGTATTGGCGAACCAGTGTCCGAAAATATCGGGACTTGATTCCTCAAAATCAGTGGGAGCGATTTTAATGGGACAGGTACCATTCGAATGGGCTAAAAATTAGCTTTCTCGTGGTATACCGTGCATAATGGCGCATCCTCTTGAAAAAAAGGTAAACATTAATAATGGCGGCTGGGGTGTTGGGCAGCGTCAAAACTCGGGAAAATGATAATGGCCAGTATTGGCGAACCAGGGTCCGAAAATGTCGGGACTTGATTCCTCAAAATCAGTGGGAGCGATTTTAATGGGACACGTACCATTCGAATTGGCTAAAAATTAGCTTTCTTGTGGTATACCGTGCATAATGGCGCATCCTCTTGAAAAAAAGGTAAACAATAATGGCGGCTGGGGTATTGGGCAGCGTCAAAACTCGGGAAAATGATAATGGCCAGAATTGGCGAACCAGGGTCCGAAAATATCGGTATTTGATTCCTCAAAATCAGTCGGAGCGATTTTAATGGGACAGGTACCATTCGAATGGGCTAAAAATTAGCTTTCTCGTGGTATACCGTGCATAATGGCGCATCCTCTTGAAAAAAAGGTAAACATTAAATGGCGGTTGGGGTATAATGGCGGAAACTGATAATGGCCAGTATTGGCGAACCAGGGTCCGAAAATATCGGTATTTGATTCCTCAAAATCAGTGGGACCGATTTTAATGGGACAGGTACCATTCGAATGGGCTAAAAATTAGCTTTCTCGTGGTATACCGTGCATAATGGCGCATCCTCTTGAAAAAAAGGTAAACAATAATGGCGGCTGGGGTGTTGGGCACCGTCAAACCCGGGAAAATGATAATGGCCAGTATTGGCGAACCAGGGTCCGAAAATATCGGTATTTGATTCCTCAAAATCAGTGGGAGCGATTTTAATGGGACAGGTACCATTCGAATGGGCTAAAAATTAGCTTTCTCGTGGTATACCGTGCATAATGGCGCATCCTCTTGAAAAAAGGTAAACTATAATGGCGGCTGTGGTATTGGGCAGCGGCAAACCCAGGGAAATGATAATGGCCAGTATTGGCGAACCAGGGTCCGAAAATGTCGGGACTTTATTCCTCAAAATCAGTGGGACCGATTTTAATGGGACAGGTACCATTCGAATGGGCTAAAAATTAGCTTTCTCGTGGTATACCGTGCATAATGGCGCATCCTCTTGAAAAAAAGATAAACAATAATGGCGGCTGGGGTGTTGGGCACCGTCAAACCCGGGAAAATGATAATGGCCAGTATTGGCGAACCAGTGTCCGAAAATATCGGTATTTGATTCCTCAAAATCAGTGGGAGCGATTTTAATGGGACACGTACCATTGGAATTGGCTAAAAATTAGCTTTCTCGTGGTATACCGTGCATAATGGCGCATCCTCTTGAAAAAAACGTAAACAATAATGGCGGCTGGACTGTTGGGCAGCATCAAAACCCGGGAAAATGATAATGGCCAGTATTGGCGAACCAGTGTCCGAAAATATCGGGACTTGATTCCTCAAAATCAGTGGGATAGATTTTAATGGGACAGGTACCATTCGAATGGGCTAAAAATTAGCTTTCTCGTGGTATACCGTGCATAATGGCGCATCCTCTTTAAAAAAAGGTAAACATTAATAACGGCGGCTGGGGTGTTGGGCAGCGTCAAAACTCGGGAAAATGATAATGGCCAGTATTGGCGAACCTGGGTCCGAAAATGTCGGGACTTGATTCCTCAAAATCAGTGGGAGCGATTTTAATGGGACACGTACCATTCGAATTGGCTAAAAATTAGCTTTCTTGTGGTATACCGTGCATAATGGCGCATCCTCTTGAAAAAAAGGTAAACAATAATGGCGGCTGGGGTATTGGGCAGCGTCAAAACTCGGGAAAATGATAATGGCCAGAATTGGCGAACCAAGATCCGAAAATATCGGTATTTGATTCCTCAAAATCAGTCGGAGCGATTTTAATGGGACAGGTACCATTCGAATGGGCTAAAAATTAGCTTTCTTGTGGTATACCGTGCATAATGGCGCATCCTCTTTAAAAAAGGTAAACATTAATAATGGCGGCTGGGGTATTGGCGATCCAGGGTCCGAAAATATCGGTATTTCATTCCTCAAAATCAATGGGACCGATTTAAATGGGACAGCTACCATTCGAATGGGCTAAAAATTAGCTTTCTCGTGGTATACCGTGCATAATGGCGCATCCTCTTGAAAAAAAGGTAAACAATAATGGCGGCTGGGGTGTTGGGCACCGTCAAACCCGGGAAAATGATAATGGCCAGTATTGGCGAACCAGTGTCCGAAAATATCGGTATTTGATTCCTCAAAATCAGTGGGAGCGATTTTAATGGGACAGGTACCATTCGAATGGGCTAAATATTAGCTTTCTCGTGGTATACCGTGCATAATGGTGCATCCTCTTGAAAAAGGTAAACTATAATGGCGGCTGTGGTATTGGGCAGTGGCAAATTCAGGGAAATGATAATGGCCAGTATTGGCGAACCAGGGTCCGAAAATGTCGGGACTTTATTCCTCAAAATCAGTGGGACCGATTTTAATGGGACAGGTACCATTCGAATTGGCTAAAAATTAGCTTTCTCGTGGTATACCGTGCATAATGGCGCATCCTCTTGAAAAAAGATAAACAATAATGGCGGCTGGGGTGTTGGGCACCGTCAAACCCGGGAAAATGATAATGGCCAGTATTGGCGAACCAGTGTCCGAAAATATCGGTATTTGATTCCTCAAAATCAGTGGGAGCGATTTTAATGGGACAGGTACCATTCGAATGGGCTAAAAATTAGCTTTCTCGTGGTATACCGTGCATAATGGCGCATCCTCTTGAAAAAAAGGTAAACATTAATAATGGCGGCTGGGGTGTTGGGCAGCGTCAAAACTCGGGAAAATGATAATGGCCAGTATTGGCGAACCAGGGTCCGAAAATGTCGGGACTTGATTCCTCAAAATCAGTGGGAGCGATTTTAATGGGACAGGTACCATTCGAATGGGCTAAAAATTAGCTTTCTCGTGGTATACCGTGCATAATGGCGCATCCTCTTGAAAAAAGGTAAACAATAATGGCGGCTGGGGTATTGGGCAGCGTCAAAACCCGGGAAAATGATAATGGCCAGTATTGGCGAACCAGTGTCCGAAAATATCGGGACTTGATTCCTCAAAATCAGTGGGAGCGATTTTAATGGGACAGGTACCATTCGAATGGGCTAAAAATTAGCTTTCTCGTGGTATACCGTGCATAATGGCGCATCCTCTTTAAAAAAAGGTAAACATTAATAATGGCGGCTGGGGTGTTGGGCAGCGTCAAAACTCGGGAAAATGATAATGGCCAGTATTGGCGAACCAGGGTCCGAAAATGTCGGGTCTTGATTCCTCAAAATCAGTGGGAGCGATTTTAATGGGACACGTACCATTCGAATGGGCTAAAAATTAGCTTTCTCGTGGTATACCGTGCATAATGGCGCATCCTCTTGAAAAAAGGTAAACAATAATGGCGGCTGGGGTATTGGGCAGCGTCAAAACTCGGGAAAATGATAATGGCCAGTATTGGCGAACCAGGGATCCGAAAATATCGGTATTTGATTCCTCAAAATCAGTCGGAGCGATTTTAATGGGACAGGTACCATTCGAATGGGCTAAAAATTAGCTTTCTCGTGGTATACCGTGCATAATGGCGCATCCTCTTGAAAAAAAGGTAAACTTAATAATGGCGGCTGGGGTGTTGGGCAGCGTCAAACCGGGGAAATGATAATGGCCATATTGGCGAACCAGGGTCCGAAAATATCGGTATTTGATTCCTCAAAATCAGTGGGAGCGATTTTAATGGGACAGGTACCATTCGAATGGGCTAAAAATTAGCTTTCTCGTGGTATACCGTGCATAATGGCGCATCCTCTTGAAAAAAGGTAAACTATAATGGCGGCTGTGGTATTGGGCAGCGGCAAACCCAGGGAAATGATAATGGCCAGTATTGGCGAACCAGGGTCCGAAAATGTCGGGACTTTATTCCTCAAAATCAGTGGGACCGATTTTAATGGGACAGGTACCATTCGAATGGGCTAAAAATTAGCTTTCTCGTGGTATACCGTGCATAATGGCGCATCCTCTTGAAAAAAAGATAAACAATAATGGCGGCTGGGGTGTTGGGCACCGTCAAACCCGGGAAAATGATAATGGCTAGTATTGGCGAACCAGTGTCCGAAAATATCGGTATTTGATTCCTCAAAATCAGTGGGAGCGATTTTAATGGGACAGGTACCATTCGAATGGGCTAAAAATTAGCTTTCTCGTGGTATACCGTGCATAATGGCGCATCCTCTTGAAAAAAGGTAAACTATAATGGCGGCTGTGGTATTGGGCAGCGGCAAACCCAGGGAAATGATAATGGCCAGTATTGGCGAACCAGGGTCCGAAAATGTCGGGACTTTATTCCTCAAAATCAGTGGGACCGATTTTAATGGGACAGGTACCATTCGAATGGGCTAAAAATTAGCTTTCTCGTGGTATACCGTGCATAATGGCGCATCCTCTTGAAAAAAAGGTAAACAATAATGGCGGCTGGACTGTTGGGCAGCGTCAAACCCGGGAAAATGATAATGGCCAGTATTGGCGAACCAGTGTCCGAAAATATCGGGATTTGATTCCTCAAAATCAGTGGGAGCGATTTTAATGGGACAGGTACCATTCGAATGGGCTAAAAATTAGCTTTCTCGTGGTATACCGTGCATAATGGCGCATCCTCTTGAAAAAAAGGTAAACAATAATGGCGGCTGGGGTGTTGGGCACCGTCAAACCCGGGAAAATGATAATGGCCAGTATTGGCGAACCAGTGTCCGAAAATATCGGTATTTGATTCCTCAAAATCAGTGGGAGCGATTTTAATGGGACAGGTACCATTCGAATGGGCTAAAAATTAGCTTTCTCGTGGTATACCGTGCATAATGGCGCATCCTCTTGAAAAAAGGTAAACAATAATGGCGGCTGGGGTGTTGGGCAGCGTCAAACCCAGGGAAAATGATAATGGCCAGTATTGGCGAACCAGGGTCCGAAAATATCGGGACTTGATTCCTCAAAATCAGTGGGAGCGATTTTAATGGGACAGGTACCATTCGAATGGGCTAAAAATTAGCTTTCTCGTGGTATACCGTGCATAATGGCGCATCCTCTTAAAAAAAGGTAAACAATAATGGCGGCTGGGGTGTTGGGCAGCGTCAAACCCGGGAAAATGATAATGGCCAGTATTGGCGAACCAGTGTCCGAAAATATCGGTACTTGATTCCTCAAAATCAGTGGGAGCGATTTTAATGGGACAGGTACCATTCGAATGGGCTAAAAATTAGCTTTCTCGTGGTATACCGTGCATAATGGCGCATCCTCTTGAAAAAAGGTAAACAATAATGGCGGCTGGGGTATTGGGCAGCGTCAAAACTCGGGAAAATGATAATGGCCAGTATTGGCGAACCAGGGTCCGAAAATATCGGGACTTGATTCCTCAAAATCAGTGGGAGCGATTTTAATGGGACAGGTACCATTCGAATGGGCTAAAAATTAGCTTTCTCGTGGTATACCGTGCATAATGGCGCATCCTCTTGAAAAAAAGGTAAACAATAATGGCGGCTGGGGTGTTGGGCACCGTCAAACCCGGGAAAATGATAATGGCCAGTATTGGCGAACCAGTGGTCCGAAAATATCGGTATTTGATTCCTCAAAATCAGTGGGAGCGATTTTAATGGGACAGGTACCATTCGAATGGGCTAAAAATTAGCTTTCTCGTGGTATACCGTGCATAATGGTGCATCCTCTTGAAAAAGGTAAACTATAATGGCGGCTGTGGTATTGGGCAGCGGCAAACCCAGGGAAATGATAATGGCCAGTATTGGCGAACCAGGGTCCGAAAATGTCGGGACTTTATTCCTCAAAATCAGTGGGACCGATTTTAATGGGACAGGTACCATTCGAATGGGCTAAAAATTAGCTTTCTCGTGGTATACCGTGCATAATGGCGCATCCTCTTGAAAAAAAGGTAAACAATAATGGCGGCTGGGGTGTTGGGCACCGTCAAACCCGGGAAAATGATAATGGCCAGTATTGGCGAACCAGTGTCCGAAAATATCGGTATTTGATTCCTCAAAATCAGTGGGAGCGATTTTAATGGGACAGGTACCATTCGAATGGGCTAAAAATTAGCTTTCTCGTGGTATACCGTGCATAATGGTGCATCCTCTTGAAAAAGGTAAACTATAATGGCGGCTGTGGTATTGGGCAGCGGCAAACCCAGGGAAATGATAATGGCCAGTATTGGCGAACCAGGGTCCGAAAATGTCGGGACTTTATTCCTCAAAATCAGTGGGACCGATTTTAATGGGACAGGTACCATTCGAATGGGCTAAAAATTAGCTTTCTCGTGGTATACCGTGCATAATGGCGCATCCTCTTGAAAAAAGATAAACAATAATGGCGGCTGGGGTGTTGGGCACCGTCAAACCCGGGAAAATGATAATGGCCAGTATTGGCGAACCAGTGTCCGAAAATATCGGTATTTGATTCCTCAAAATCAGTGGGAGCGATTTTAATGGGACAGGTACCATTCGAATGGGCTAAAAATTAGCTTTCTCGTGGTATACCGTGCATAATGGTGCATCCTCTTGAAAAAGGTAAACTATAATGGCGGCTGTGGTATTGGGCAGTGGCAAACCCAGGGAAATGATAATGGCCAGTATTGGCGAACCAGGGTCCGAAAATATCGGGACTTTATTCCTCAAAATCAGTGGGAGCGATTTTAATGGGACAGGTACCATTCGAATGGGCTAAAAATTAGCTTTCTCGTGGTATACCGTGCATAATGGCGCATCCTCTTGAAAAAAAGGTAAACAATAATGGCGGCTGGGGTGTTGGGCACCGTCAAACCCGGGAAAATGATAATGGCCAGTATTGGCGAACCAGTGTCCGAAAATATCGGTATTTGATTCCTCAAAATCAGTGGGAGCGATTTTAATGGGACAGGTACCATTCGAATGGGCTAAAAATTAGCTTTCTCGTGGTATACCGTGCATAATGGCGCATCCTCTTGAAAAAAGGTAAACAATAATGGCGGCTGGGGTATTGGGCAGCGGCAAACCCAGGGAAATGATAATGGCCAGTATTGGCGAACCAGGGTCCGAAAATATCGGGACTTTATTCCTCAAAATCAGTGGGAGCGATTTTAATGGGACAGGTACCATTCGAATGGGCTAAAAATTAGCTTTCTCGTGGTATACCGTGCATAATGGCGCATCCTCTTGAAAAAAGGTAAACTTAATAATGGCGGCTGGGGTGTTGGGCACCGTCAAACCCGGGAAAATGATAATGGCCAGTATTGGCGAACCAGGGTCCGAAAATATCGGTATTTGATTCCTCAAAATCAGTGGGAGCGATTTTAATGGGACAGGTACCATTCGAATGGGCTAAAAATTAGCTTTCTCGTGGTATACCGTGCATAATGGCGCATCCTCTTGAAAAAAAGGTAAACAATAATGGCGGCTGGACTGTTGGGCAGCATCAAACCCGGGAAAATGATAATGGCCAGTATTGGCGAACCAGGGTCCGAAAATATCGGGACTTGATTCCTCAAAATCAGTGGGAGCGATTTTAATGGGACAGGTACCATTCGAATGGGCTAAAAATTAGCTTTCTCGTGGTATACCGTGCATAATGGCGCATCCTCTTTAAAAAAAGGTAAACATTAATAATGGCGGCTGGGGTGTTGGGCAGCGTCAAAACTCGGGAAAATGATAATGGCCAGTATTGGCGAACCAGGGTCCGAAAATGTCGGGACTTGATTCCTCAAAATCAGTGGGACCGATTTTAATGGGACACGTACCATTCGAATGGGCTAAAAATTAGCTTTCTCGTGGTATACCGTGCATAATGGCGCATCCTCTTGAAAAAAAGGTAAACAATAATGGCGGCTGGGGTGTTGGGCACCGTCAAACCCGGGAAAATGATAATGGCCAGTATTGGCGAACCAGTGTCCGAAAATATCGGTATTTGATTCCTCAAAATCAGTGGGAGCGATTTTAATGGGACAGGTACCATTCGAATGGGCTAAAAATTAGCTTTCTCGTGGTATACCGTGCATAATGGTGCATCCTCTTGAAAAAGGTAAACTATAATGGCGGCTGTGGTATTGGGCAGCGGCAAACCCAGGGAAATGATAATGGCCAGTATTGGCGAACCAGGGTCCGAAAATGTCGGGACTTTATTCCTCAAAATAAGTGGGAGCGATTTTAATGGGACAGGTACCATTCGAATGGGCTAAAAATTAGCTTTCTCGTGGTATACCGTGCATAATGGCGCATCCTCTTGAAAAAAAGATAAACAATAATGGCGGCTGGGGTGTTGGGCACCGTCAAACCCGGGAAAATGATAATGGCCAGTATTGGCGAACCAGTGTCCGAAAATATCGGTATTTGATTCCTCAAAATCAGTGGGAGCGATTTTAATGGGACACGTACCATTGGAATTGGCTAAAAATTAGCTTTCTCGTGGTATACCGTGCATAATGACGCATCCTCTTGAAAAAAGGTAAACTATAATGGCGGCTGTGGTATTGGGCAGCGGCAAACCCAGGGAAATGATAATGGCCAGTATTGGCGAACCAGGGTCCGAAAATGTCGGGACTTTATTCCTCAAAATCAGTGGGACCGATTTTAATGGGACAGGTACCATTCGAATGGACTAAAAATTAGCTTTCTCGTGGTATACCGTACATAATGGCGCATCCTCTTGAAAAAAAGATAAACAATAATGGCGGCTGGGGTGTTGGGCACCGTCAAACCCGGGAAAATGATAATGGCCAGTATTGGCGAACCAGTGTCCGAAAATATCGGTATTTGATTCCTCAAAATCAGTGGGAGCGATTTTAATGGGACAGGTACCATTCGAATGGGCTAAAAATTAGCTTTCTCGTGGTATACCGTGCATAATGGCGCATCCTCTTGAAAAAAACGTAAACAATAATGGCGGCTGGACTGTTGGGCAGCATCAAACCCGGGAAAATGATAATGGCCAGTATTGGCGAACCAGTGTCCGAAAATATCGGGACTTGATTCCTCAAAATCAGTGGGATAGATTTTAATGGGACAGGTACCATTCGAATGGGCTAAAAATTAGCTTTCTCGTGGTATACCGTGCATAATGGCGCATCCTCTTTAAAAAAAGGTAAACATTAATAACGGCGGCTGGGGTGTTGGGCAGCGTCAAAACTCGGGAAAATGATAATGGCCAGTATTGGCGAACCTGGGTCCGAAAATGTCGGGACTTGATTCCTCAAAATCAGTGGGAGCGATTTTAATGGGACACGTACCATTCGAATTGGCTAAAAATTAGCTTTCTTGTGGTATACCGTGCATAATGGCGCATCCTCTTGAAAAAAAGGTAAACAATAATGGCGGGGGTGTTGGGCACCGTCAAACCCGGGAAAATGATAATGGCCAGTATTGGCGAACCAGTGTCCGAAAATATCGGTATTTGATTCCTCAAAATCAGTGGGAGCGATTTTAATGGGACAGGTACCATTCGAATGGGCTAAATATTAGCTTTCTCGTGGTATACCGTGCATAATGGTGCATCCTCTTGAAAAAGGTAAACTATAATGGCGGCTGTGGTATTGGGCAGTGGCAAATTCAGGGAAATGATAATGGCCAGTATTGGCGAACCAGGGTCCGAAAATGTCGGGACTTTATTCCTCAAAATCAGTGGGACCGATTTTAATGGGACAGGTACCATTCGAATTGGCTAAAAATTAGCTTTCTCGTGGTATACCGTGCATAATGGCGCATCCTCTTGAAAAAAAGATAAACAATAATGGCGGCTGGGGTGTTGGGCACCGTCAAACCCGGGAAAATGATAATGGCCAGTATTGGCGAACCAGTGTCCGAAAATATCGGTATTTGATTCCTCAAAATCAGTGGGAGCGATTTTAATGGGACAGGTACCATTCGAATGGGCTATAAATTAGCTTTCTCGTGGTATACCGTGCATAATGGCGCATCCTCTTTAAAAAAAGGTAAACATTAATAACGGCGGCTGGGGTGTTGGGCAGCGTCAAAACTCGGGAAAATGATAATGGCCAGTATTGGCGAACCAGGGTCCGAAAATGTCGGGACTTGATTCCTCAAAATCAGTGGGAGCGATTTTAATGGGACACGTACCTTTCGAATTGGCTAAAAATTAGCTTTCTTGTGGTATACCGTGCATAATGGCGCATCCTCTTGAAAAAAAGGTAAACAATAATGGCGGCTGGGGTATTGGGCAGCGTCAAAACTCGGGAAAATGATAATGGCCAGAATTGGCGAACCAGTGTCCGAAAATATCGGGACTTGATTCCTCAAAATCAGTGGGATAGATTTTAATGGGACAGGTACCATTCGAATGGGCTAAAAATTAGCTTTCTCGTGGTATACCGTGCATAATGGCGCATCCTCTGTAAAAAAAGGTAAACATTAATAACGGCGGCTGGGGTGTTGGGCAGCGTCAAAACTCGGGAAAATGATAATGGCCAGTATTGGCGAACCAGGGTCCGAAAATGTCGGGTCTTGATTCCTCAAAATCAGTGGAAGCGATTTGAATGGGACACGTACCATTCGAATGGGCTAAAAATTAGCTTTCTTGTGGTATACCGTGCATAATGGCGCATCCTCTTGAAAAAAAGGTAAACAATAATGGCGGCTGGGGTATTGGGCAGCGTCAAAACTCTCGAAAATGATAATGGCCAGAATTGGCGAACCAGGATCCGAAAATATCGGTATTTGATTGCTCAAAATCAGTCGGAGCGATTTTAATGGGACAGGTACCATTCGAATGGGCTAAAAATTAGCTTTCTCGTGGTATACCGTGCATAATGGCGCATCCTCTGTAAAAAAAGGTAAACATTAATAACGGCGGCTGGGGTGTTGGGCAGCGTCAAAACTCGGGAAAATGATAATGGCCAGTATTGGCGAACCAGGGTCCGAAAATGTCGGGTCTTGATTCCTCAAAATCAGTGGAAGCGATTTGAATGGGACACGTACCATTCGAATGGGCTAAAAATTAGCTTTCTTGTGGTATATCGTGCATAATGGCGCATCCTCTTGAAAAAAAGGTAAACAATAATGGCGGCTGGGGTATTGGGCAGCGTCAAAACTCTCGAAAATGATAATGGCCAGAATTGGCGAACCAGGATCCGAAAATATCGGTATTTGATTGCTCAAAATCAGTCGGAGCGATTTTAATGGGACAGGTACCATTCGAATGGGCTATAAATTAGCTTTCTCGTGGTATACCGTGCATAATGGCGCATCCTCTTTAAAAAAAGGTAAACATTAATAATGGCGGCTGGGGTATTGGCGAACCAGGGTCCGAAAATATCGGTATTTGATTCCTCAAAATCAGTGGGAGCGATTTTAATGGGACAGGTACCATTCGAATGGGCTAAAAATTAGCTTTCTCGTGGTATACCGTGCATAATGGCGCATCCTCTTGAAAAAAGGTAAACTATAATGGCGGCTGTGGTATTGGGCAGCGGCAAACCCAGGGAAGTGATAATGGCCAGTATTGGCGAACCAGGGTCCGAAAATGTCGGGACTTTATTCCTCCAAAATCAGTGGGACCGATTTTAATGGGACAGCTACCATTCGAATTGGCTAAAAATTAGCTTTCTCGTGGTATACCGTGCATAATGGCGCATCCTCTTGAAAAAAAGATAAACAATAATGGCGGCTGGGGTGTTGGGCACCGTCAAACCCGGGAAAATGATAATGGCTAGTATTGGCGAACCAGTGTCCGAAAATATCGGTATTTGATTTCTCAAAATCAGTGGGAGCTATTTTAATGGGACAGGTACCATTCGAATGGGCTAAAAATTAGCTTTCTCGTGGTATACCGTTCATAATGGCGCATTCTCTTTAAAAAAAGGTAAGCATTAATAATGGCGGCTGGGGTATTGGCGAACCAGGGTCCGAAAATATCGGTATTTGATTCCTCAAAATCAGTGGGAGCGATTTTAATGGGACAGGTACCATTCGAATGGGCTAAAAATTAGCTTTCTCGTGGTATACCGTACATAATGGCGCATCCTCTTGAAAAAAGGTAAACTATAATGGCGGCTGTGGTATTGGGCAGCGGCAAACCCAGGGAAATGATAATGGCCAGTATTGGCGAACCAGGGTCCGAAAATGTCGGGACTTGATTCCTCAAAATCAGTGGGAGCGATTTTAATGGGACACGTACCATTCGAATTGGCCAAAAATTAGCTTTCTTGTGGTATACCGTGCATAATGGCGCATCCTCTTGAAAAAAAGGTAAACAATAATGGCGGCTGGGGTATTGGGCAGCGTCAAAACTCGGGAAAATGATAATGGCCAGAATTGGCGAACCAGGATCCGAAAATATCGGTATTTGATTGCTCAAAATCAGTCGGAGCGATTTTAATGGGACAGGTACCATTCGAATGGGCTAAAAATTAGCTTTCTCGTGGTATACCGTGCATAATGGCGCATTCTCTTTAAAAAAAGGTAAGCATTAATAATGGCGGCTGGGGTATTGGCGAACCAGGGTCCGAAAATATCGGTATTTGATTCCTCAAAATCAGTCGGAGCGATTTTAATGGGACAGGTACCATTCGAATGGGCTAAAAATTAGCTTTCTCGTGGTATACCGTGCATAATGGCGCATCCTCTTTAAAAAAAGGTAAACATTAATAACGGCGGCTGTGGTGTTGGGCAGCGTCGAAACTCGGGAAAATGATAATGGCCAGTATTGGCGAACCAGGGTCCGAAAATATCGGTATTTGATTGCTCAAATCAGTCGGAGCGATTTTAATGGGAAAGGTACCATTCGAATTGGCTAAAAATTAGCTTTCTCGTGGTATACCGTGCATAATGGCGCATCCTCTTGAAAAAAAGATAAACAATAATGGCGGCTGGGGTGTTGGGCACCGCCAAACCCGGGAAAATGATAATGGCTAGTATTGGCGAACCAGTGTCCGAAAATATCGGTATTTGATTTCTCAAAATCAGTGGGAGCTATTTTAATGGGACAGGTACCATTCGAATGGGCTAAAAATTAGCTTTCTCGTGGTATACCGTGCAAATTGGCGCATCCTCTTGAAAAAGGGTAAACTATAATGGCGGCTGTGGTATTGGGCAGCGGCAAACCCAGGGAAATGATAATGGCCAGTATTGGCGAACCAGGGTCCGAAAATGTCGGGACTTTATTCCTCAAAATCAGTGGGACCGATTTTAATGGGACAGCTACCATTCGAATGGGCTAAAAATTAGCTTTCTCGTGGTATACCGTGCATAATGGCGCATCCTCTTGAAAAAAAGATAAACAATAATGGCGGCTGGGGTGTTGGGCACCGTCAAACCCGGGAAAATGATAATGGCTAGTATTGGCGAACCAGTGTCCGAAAATATCGGTATTTGATTCCTCAAAATCAGTGGGAGCGATTTTAATGGGACAGGTACCATTCGAATGGGCTAAAAATTAGCTTTCTCGTGGTATACCGTTCATAATGGCGCATTTTCTTTAAAAAAAGGTAAGCATTAATAATGGCGGCTGGGGTATTGGCGAACCAGGGTCCGAAAATATCGGTATTTGATTCCTCAAAATCAGTGGGAGCGATTTTAATGGGACAGGTACCATTCGAATGGGCTAAAAATTAGCTTTCTCGTGGTATACCGTGCATAATGGCGCATCCTCTTGAAAAAAGGTAAACTATAATGGCGGCTGTGGTATTGGGCAGCGGCAAACCCAGGGAAATGATAATGGCCAGTATTGGCGAACCAGGGTCCGAAAATGTCGGGACTTTATTCCTCAAAATCAGTGGGACCGATTTTAATGGGACAGGTACCATTCGAATTGGCTAAAAATTAGCTTTCTCGTGGTATACCGTGCATAATGGCGCATCCTCTTTAAAAAAAGGTAAACATTAATAACGGCGGCTGTGGTGTTGGGCAGCGTCAAAACTCGGGAAAATGATAATGGCCAGTATTGGCGAACCAGGGTCCGAAAATGTCGGGACTTGATTCCTCAAAATCAGTGGGAGCGATTTTAATGGGACACGTACCATTCGAATTGGCCAAAAATTAGCTTTCTTGTAGTATACCGTGCATAATGGCGCATCCTCTTGAAAAAAAGGTAAACAATAATGGCGGCTGGGGTATTGGGCAGCGTCAAAACTCGGGAAAATGATAATGGCCAGAATTGGCGAACCAGGATCCGAAAATATCGGTATTTGATTGCTCAAAATCAGTCGGAGCGATTTTAATGGGACAGGTACCATTCGAATGGGCTAAAAATTAGCTTTCTCGTGGTATACCGTGCATAATGGCGCATTCTCTTTAAAAAAAGGTAAGCATTAATAATGGCGGCTGGGGTATTGGCGAACCAGGGTCCGAAAATATCGGTATTTGATTCCTCAAAATCAGTCGGAGCGATTTTAATGGGACAGGTACCATTCGAATGGGCTAAAAATTAGCTTTCTCGTGGTATACCGTGCATAATGGCGCATCCTCTTTAAAAAAAGGTAAACATTAATAACGGCGGCTGTGGTGTTGGGCAGCGTCGAAACTCGGGAAAATGATAATGGCCAGTATTGGCGAACCAGGGTCCGAAAATGTTGGGACTTGATTCCTCAAAATCAGTGGGAGCGATTTTAATGGGACACGTACCATTCGAATTGGCTAAAAATTAGCTTTCTTGTGGTATACCGTGCATAATGGCGCATCCTCTTGAAAAAAAGGTAAACAATAATGGCGGCTGGGGTATTGGGCAGCGTCAAAACTCGGGAAAATGATAATGGCCAGAATTGGCGAACCAGGATCCGAAAATATCGGTATTTGATTGCTCAAAATCAGTCGGAGCGATTTTAATGGGACAGGTACCATTCGAATGGGCTAAAAATTAGCTTTCTCGTGGTATACCGTGCATAATGGCGCATTCTCTTTAAAAAAAGGTAAGCATTAATAATGGCGGCTGGGGTATTGGCGAACCAGGGTCCGAAAATATCGGTATTTGATTCCTCAAAATCAGTGGGAGCGATTTTAATGGGACAGGTACCATTCGAATGGGCTAAAAATTAGCTTTCTCGTGGTATACCGTGCATAATGGGTGCATCCTCTTGAAAAAAGGTAAACTATAATGGCGGCTGTGGTATTGGGCAGCGGCAAACCCAGGGAAATGATAATGGCCAGTATTGGCGAACCAGGGTCCGAAAATGTCGGGACTTTATTCCTCAAAATCAGTGGGACCGATTTTAATGGGACAGGTACCATTCGAATTGGCTAAAAATTAGCTTTCTCGTGGTATACCGTGCATAATGGCGCATCCTCTTGAAAAAAAGATAAACAATAATGGCGGCTGGACTGTTGGGCAGCGTCAAACCCGGGAAAATGATAATGGCCAGTATTGGCGAACCAGGGTCCGAAA
This sequence comes from Drosophila parabipectinata, assembly GCA_018153455.1. Taxonomy (NCBI): domain Eukaryota; kingdom Metazoa; phylum Arthropoda; class Insecta; order Diptera; family Drosophilidae; genus Drosophila; species Drosophila parabipectinata. The sequence continues at coordinate 27,492 of JAECYA010000070.1, forward strand.
ATATCGGGACTTGATTCCTCAAAATCAGTGGGAGCGATTTTAATGGGACAGGTACCATTCGAATGGGCTAAAAATTAGCTTTCTCGTGGTATACCGTGCATAATGGCGCATCCTCTTGAAAAAAAGGTAAACAATAATGGCGGCTGGGGTATTGGGCAGCGTCAAAACTCGGGAAAATGATAATGGCCAGTATTGGCGAACCAGGGTCCGAAAATATCGGGACTTGATTCCTCAAAATCATTGGGAGCGATTTTAATGGGACAGGTACCATTCGAATGGGCTAAAAATTAGCTTTCTCGTGGTATACCGTGCATAATGGCGCATCCTCTTGAAAAAAAGGTAAACAATAATGGCGGCTGGACTGTTGGGCAGCATGGGACATGGAATTTTAATGGGACTGGTACCATTCGAATGGGCTAAAAATTAGCTTTCTCGTGGTATACCGTGCATAATGGCGCATCCTCTTGAAAAAAAGGTAAACAATAATGGCGGCTGGACTGTTGGGCAGCATCAAACCCGGGAAAATGATAATGGCCAGTATTGGCGAACCGGGGTCCGAAAATATCGGGACTTGATTCCTCAAAATCAGTGGGAGCGATTTTAATGGGACACGTACCATTGGAATTGGCTAAAAATTAGCTTTCTCGTGGTATACCGTGTATAATGGCACATTCTCTTAAAAAAATGGTAAACATTAATAACGGCTGGACTGTTGGGCATCATCAAACCCGAGAAAATGATAATGGCCAGTATTGGCGAACCAGGGTCCGAAAATATCGGGACTTGATTCCTCAAAATCAGTGGGAGCGATTTTAATGGGACAGGTACCATTCGAATGGGCTAAAAATTAGCTTTCTCGTGGTATACCGTGCATAATGGCGCATCCTCTTGAAAAAAGGTAAACTATAATGGCGGCTGGACTGTTGGGCAGCATCAAACCCGAGAAAATGATAATGGCCAGTATTGGCGAACCAGGGTCCGAAAATATCGGGACTTTATTCCTCAAAATCAGTGGGACCGATTTTAATGGGACAGGTACCATTCGAATGGGCTAAAAATTAGCTTTCTCGTGGTATACCGTGCATAATGGCGCATTCTCTTTAAAAAAAGGTAAGCATTAATAATGGCGGCTGGGGTATTGGCGAACCAGGGTCCGAAAATATCGGTATTTGATTCCTCAAAATCAGTGGGAGCGATTTTAATGGGACAGGTACCATTCGAATGGGCTAAAAATTAGCTTTCTCGTGGTATACCGTGCATAATGGCGCATCCTCTTTAAAAAAGGTAAACATTAATAACGGCGGCTGTGGTGTTTGGCAGCGTCGAAACTCGGGAAAATGATAATGGCCAGTATTGGCGAACCAGGGTCCGAAAATGTCGGGACTTGATTCCTCAAAATCAGTGGGAGCGATTTTAATGGGACAGGTACCATTCGAATTGGCTAAAAATTAGCTTTCTTGTGGTATACCGTGCATAATGGCGCATCCTCTTGAAAAAAAGGTAAACAATAATGGCGGCTGGGGTATTGGGCAGCGTCAAAACTCGGGAAAATGATAATGGCCAGAATTGGCGAACCAGGATCCGAAAATATCGGTATTTGATTGCTCAAAATCAGTCGGAGCGATTTTAATGGGACAGGTACCATTCGAATGGGCTAAAAATTAGCTTTCTCGTGGTATACCGTGCATAATGGCGCATTCTCTTTAAAAAAAGGTAAGCATTAATAATGGCGGCTGGGGTATTGGCGAACCAGGGTCCGAAAATATCGGTATTTGATTCCTCAAAATCAGTGGGAGCGATTTTAATGGGACAGGTACCATTCGAATGGGCTAAAAATTAGCTTTCTCGTGGTATACCGTGCATAATGGCGCATCCTCTTGAAAAAAGGTAAACTATAATGGCGGCTGTGGTATTGGGCAGCGGCAAACCCAGGGAAATGATAATGGCCAGTATTGGCGAACCAGGGTCCGAAAATGTCGGGACTTTATTCCTCAAAATCAGTGGGACCGATTTTAATGGGACAGGTACCATTCGAATTGGCTAAAAATTAGCTTTCTCGTGGTATACCGTGCATAATGGCGCATCCTCTTGAAAAAAGATAAACAATAATGGCGGCTGGACTGTTGGGCAGCATCAAACCCGGGAAAATGATAATGGCCAGTATTGGCGAACCAGGGTCCGAAAATATCGGGACTTGATTCCTCAAAATCAGTGGGAGCGATTTTAATGGGACAGGTACCATTCGAATGGGCTAAAAATTAGCTTTCTCGTGGTATACCGTGCATAATGGCGCATCCTCTTGAAAAAAGGTAAACAATAATGGCGGCTGGGGTATTGGGCAGCGTCAAAACTCGGGAAAATGATAATGGCCAGTATTGGCGAACCAGGGTCCGAAAATATCGGGACTTGATTCCTCAAAATCATTGGGAGCGATTTTAATGGGACAGGTACCATTCGAATGGGCTAAAAATTAGCTTTCTCGTGGTATACCGTGCATAATGGCGCATCCTCTTGAAAAAAAGGTAAACAATAATGGCGGCTGGACTGTTGGGCAGCATCAAACCCGGGAAAATGATAATGGCCAGTATTGGCGAACCGGGGTCCGAAAATATCGGGACTTGATTCCTCAAAATCAGTGGGAGCGATTTTAATGGGACACGTACCATTGGAATTGGCTAAAAATTAGCTTTCTCGTGGTATACCGTGCATAATGGCGCATCCTCTTTAAAAAAAGGTAAACATTAATAACGGCGGCTGGGGTGTTGGGCAGCGTCAAAACTCGGGAAAATGATAATGGCCAGTATTGGCGAACCTGGGTCCGAAAATGTCGGGACTTGATTCCTCAAAATCAGTGGGAGCGATTTTAATGGGACACGTACCATTCGAATTGGCTAAAAATTAGCTTTCTTGTGGTATACCGTGCATAATGGCGCATCCTCTTGCAAAAAAGGTAAACAATAATGGCGGCTGGGGTATTGGGCAGCGTCAAAACTCGGGAAAATGATAATGGCCAGTATTGGCGAACCAGGGTCCGAAAATATCGGTATTTGATTCCTCAAAATCAGTGGGAGCGATTTTAATGGGACAGGTACCATTCGAATTGGCTAAAAATTAGCTTTCTCGTGGTATACCGTGCATAATGGCGCATCCTCTTGAAAAAAAGATAAACAATAATGGCGGCTGGACTGTTGGGCAGCATCAAACCCGGGAAAATGATAATGGCCAGTATTGGCGAACCAGGGTCCGAAAATATCGGGACTTGATTCCTCAAAATCAGTGGGAGCGATTTTAATGGGACAGGTACCATTCGAATGGGCTAAAAATTAGCTTTCTCGTGGTATACCGTGCATAATGGAGCATCCTCTTGAAAAAAAGGTAAACAATAATGGCGGCTGGGGTATTGGGCAGCGTCAAAACTCGGGAAAATGATAATGGCCAGTATTGGCGAACCAGGGTCCGAAAATATCGGGACTTGATTCCTCAAAATCATTGGGAGCGATTTTAATGGGACAGGTACCATTCGAATGGGCTAAAAATTAGCTTTCTCGTGGTATACCGTGCATAATGGCGCATCCTCTTGATAAAAAGGTAAACAATAATGGCGGCTGGGGTATTGGGCAGCGTCAAAACTCGGGAAAATGATAATGGCCAGTATTGGCGAACCAGGGTCCGAAAATATCGGGACTTGATTCCTCAAAATCAGTGGGAGCGATTTTAATGGGACAGGTACCATTCGAATGGGCTAAATATAAGCTTTCTCGTGGTATACCGTGCATAATGGTGCATCCTCTTGAAAAAGGTAAACTATAATGGCGGCTGTGGTATTGGGCAGTGGCAAATTCAGGGAAATGATAATGGCCAGTATTGGCGAACCAGGGTCCGAAAATATCGGCACTTGATTCCTCAAAATCAGTGGGAGCGATTTTAATGGGACAGGTACCATTCGAATGGGCTAAAAATTAGCTTTCTCGTGGTATACCGTGCATAATGGCGCATCCTCTTGAAAAAAGGTAAACAATAATGGCGGCTGGGGTGTTGGGCACCGTCAAACCCGGGAAAATGATAATGGCCAGTATTGGCGAACCAGTGTCCGAAAATATCGGTATTTGATTCCTCAAAATCAGTGGGAGCGATTTTAATGGGACAGGTACCATTCGAATGGGCTAAAAATTAGCTTTCTCGTGGTATACCGTGCATAATGGCGCATCCTCTTGAAAAAAAGGTAAACAATAATGGCGGCTGGACTGTTGGGCAGCATCAAACCCGGGAAAATGATAATGGCCAGTATTGGCCTACCAGTGTCCGAAAATATCGGGACTTGATTCCTCAAAATCAGTGGGATAGCTTTCTCGTGGAAAAATTAGCTTTCTCGTGGTATACCGTGCATAATGGCGCATCCTCTTTAAAAAAAGGTAAACATTAATAATGGCGGCTGGGGTGTTGGGCAGCGTCAAAACTCGGGAAAATGATAATGGCCAGTATTGGCGAACCTGGGTCCGAAAATGTCGGGACTTGATTCCTCAAAATCAGTGGGAGCGATTTTAATGGGACACGTACCATTCGAATTGGCTAAAAATTAGCTTTCTTGTGGTATACCGTGCATAATGGCGCATCCTCTTGAAAAAAAGGTAAACAATAATGGCGGCTGGGGTATTGGGCAGCGTCAAAACTCGGGAAAATGATAATGGCCAGAATTGGCGAACCAAGATCCGAAAATATCGGTATTTGATTCCTCAAAATCAGTCGGAGCGATTTTAATGGGACAGGTACCATTCGAATGGGCTAAAAATTAGCTTTCTCGTGGTATACCGTGCATAATGTCGCATCCTCTTTAAAAAAAGGTAAACATTAATAATGGCGGCTGGGGTATTGGCGAACCAGGGTCCGAAAATATCGGTATTTCATTCCTCAAAATCAATGGGACCGATTTAAATGGGACAGCTACCATTCGAATGGGCTAAAAATTAGCTTTCTCGTGGTATACCGTGCATAATGGCGCATCCTCTTGAAAAAAAGGTAAACAATAATGGCGGGGGTGTTGGGCACCGTCAAACCCGGGAAAATGATAATGGCCAGTATTGGCGAACCAGTGTCCGAAAATATCGGTATTTGATTCCTCAAAATCAGTGGGAGCGATTTTAATGGGACAGGTACCATTCGAATGGGCTAAAAATTAGCTTTCTCGTGGTATACCGTGCATAATGGTGCATCCTCTTGAAAAAGGTAAACTATAATGGCGGCTGTGGTATTGGGCAGCGGCAAACCCAGGGAAATGATAATGGCCAGTATTGGCGAACCAGGGTCCGAAAATGTCGGGACTTTATTCCTCAAAATAAGTGGGAGCGATTTTAATGGGACAGGTACCATTCGAATGGGCTAAAAATTAGCTTTCTCGTGGTATACCGTGCATAATGGCGCATCCTCTTGAAAAAAAGATAAACAATAATGGCGGCTGGGGTGTTGGGCACCGTCAAACCCGGGAAAATGATAATGGCCAGTATTGGCGAACCAGTGTCCGAAAATATCGGTATTTGATTCCTCAAAATCAGTGGGAGCGATTTTAATGGGACACGTACCATTGGAATTGGCTAAAAATTAGCTTTCTCGTGGTATACCGTGCATAATGACGCATCCTCTTGAAAAAAGGTAAACTATAATGGCGGCTGTGGTATTGGGCAGCGGCAAACCCAGGGAAATGATAATGGCCAGTATTGGCGAACCAGGGTCCGAAAATGTCGGGACTTTATTCCTCAAAATCAGTGGGACCGATTTTAATGGGACAGGTACCATTCGAATGGACTAAAAATTAGCTTTCTCGTGGTATACCGTACATAATGGCGCATCCTCTTGAAAAAAAGATAAACAATAATGGCGGCTGGGGTGTTGGGCACCGTCAAACCCGGGAAAATGATAATGGCCAGTATTGGCGAACCAGTGTCCGAAAATATCGGTATTTGATTCCTCAAAATCAGTGGGAGCGATTTTAATGGGACAGGTACCATTCGAATGGGCTAAAAATTAGCTTTCTCGTGGTATACCGTGCATAATGGCGCATCCTCTTGAAAAAAACGTAAACAATAATGGCGGCTGGACTGTTGGGCAGCATCAAACCCGGGAAAATGATAATGGCCAGTATTGGCGAACCAGGGTCCGAAAATATCGGTATTTGATTCCTCAAAATCAGTGGGAGCGATTTTAATGGGACAGGTACCATTCGAATTGGCTAAAAATTAGCTTTCTCGTGGTATACCGTGCATAATGGCGCATCCTCTTGAAAAAAAGATAAACAATAATGGCGGCTGGACTGTTGGGCAGCATCAAACCCGGGAAAATGATAATGGCCAGTATTGGCGAACCAGGGTCCGAAAATATCGGGACTTGATTCCTCAAAATCAGTGGGAGCGATTTTAATGGGACAGGTACCATTCGAATGGGCTAAAAATTAGCTTTCTCGTGGTATACCGTGCATAATGGCGCATCCTCTTGAAAAAAGGTAAACAATAATGGCGGCTGGGGTATTGGGCAGCGTCAAAACTCGGGAAAATGATAATGGCCAGTATTGGCGAACCAGGGTCCGAAAATATCGGGACTTGATTCCTCAAAATCATTGGGAGCGATTTTAATGGGACAGGTACCATTCGAATGGGCTAAAAATTAGCTTTCTCGTGGTATACCGTGCATAATGGCGCATCCTCTTGAAAAAAAGGTAAACAATAATGGCGGCTGGGGTATTGGGCAGCGTCAAAACTCGGGAAAATGATAATGGCCAGTATTGGCGAACCAGGGTCCGAAAATATCGGGACTTGATTCCTCAAAATCAGTGGGAGCGATTTTAATGGGACAGGTACCATTCGAATGGGCTAAATATTAGCTTTCTCGTGGTATACCGTGCATAATGGTGCATCCTCTTGAAAAAGGTAAACTATAATGGCGGCTGTGGTATTGGGCAGTGGCAAATTCAGGGAAATGATAATGGCCAGTATTGGCGAACCAGGGTCCGAAAATATCGGGACTTGATTCCTCAAAATCAGTGGGAGCGATTTTAATGGGACAGGTACCATTCGAATGGGCTAAAAATTAGCTTTCTCGTGGTATACCGTGCATAATGGCGCATCCTCTTGAAAAAAAGGTAAACAATAATGGCGGGGGGGTTGGGCACCGTCAAACCCGGGAAAATGATAATGGCCAGTATTGGCGAACCAGTGTCCGAAAATATCGGTATTTGATTCCTCAAAATCAGTGGGAGCGATTTTAATGGGACAGGTACCATTCGAATGGGCTAAAAATTAGCTTTCTCGTGGTATACCGTGCATAATGGCGCATCCTCTTGAAAAAAGGTAAACAATAATGGCGGCTGGACTGTTGGGCAGCATCAAACCCGGGAAAATGATAATGGCCAGTATTGGCCTACCAGTGTCCGAAAATATCGGGACTTGATTCCTCAAAATCAGTGGGATAGCTTTCTCGTGGAAAAATTAGCTTTCTCGTGGTATACCGTGCATAATGGCGCATCCTCTTTAAAAAAAGGTAAACATTAATAATGGCGGCTGGGGTGTTGGGCAGCGTCAAAACTCGGGAAAATGATAATGGCCAGTATTGGCGAACCTGGGTCCGAAAATGTCGGGACTTGATTCCTCAAAATCAGTGGGAGCGATTTTAATGGGACACGTACCATTCGAATTGGCTAAAAATTAGCTTTCTTGTGGTATACCGTGCATAATGGCGCATCCTCTTGAAAAAAAGGTAAACAATAATGGCGGCTGGGGTATTGGGCAGCGTCAAAACTCGGGAAAATGATAATGGCCAGAATTGGCGAACCAAGATCCGAAAATATCGGTATTTGATTCCTCAAAATCAGTCGGAGCGATTTTAATGGGACAGGTACCATTCGAATGGGCTAAAAATTAGCTTTCTCGTGGTTTACCGTGCATAATGTCGCATCCTCTTTAAAAAAAGGTAAACATTAATAATGGCGGCTGGGGTATTGGCGAACCAGGGTCCGAAAATATCGGTATTTCATTCCTCAAAATCAATGGGACCGATTTAAATGGGACAGCTACCATTCGAATGGGCTAAAAATTAGCTTTCTCGTGGTATACCGTGCATAATGGCGCATCCTCTTGAAAAAAAGGTAAACAATAATGGCGGGGGTGTTGGGCACCGTCAAACCCGGGAAAATGATAATGGCCAGTATTGGCGAACCAGTGTCCGAAAATATCGGTATTTGATTCCTCAAAATCAGTGGGAGCGATTTTAATGGGACAGGTACCATTCGAATGGGCTAAAAATTAGCTTTCTCGTGGTATACCGTGCATAATGGTGCATCCTCTTGAAAAAGGTAAACTATAATGGCGGCTGTGGTATTGGGCAGCGGCAAACCCAGGGAAATGATAATGGCCAGTATTGGCGAACCAGGGTCCGAAAATGTCGGGACTTTATTCCTCAAAATAAGTGGGAGCGATTTTAATGGGACAGGTACCATTCGAATGGGCTAAAAATTAGCTTTCTCGTGGTATACCGTGCATAATGGCGCATCCTCTTGAAAAAAAGATAAACAATAATGGCGGCTGGGGTGTTGGGCACCGTCAAACCCGGGAAAATGATAATGGCCAGTATTGGCGAACCAGTGTCCGAAAATATCGGTATTTGATTCCTCAAAATCAGTGGGAGCGATTTTAATGGGACACGTACCATTGGAATTGGCTAAAAATTAGCTTTCTCGTGGTATACCGTGCATAATGACGCATCCTCTTGAAAAAAGGTAAACTATAATGGCGGCTGTGGTATTGGGCAGCGGCAAACCCAGGGAAATGATAATGGCCAGTATTGGCGAACCAGGGTCCGAAAATGTCGGGACTTTATTCCTCAAAATCAGTGGGACCGATTTTAATGGGACAGGTACCATTCGAATGGACTAAAAATTAGCTTTCTCGTGGTATACCGTACATAATGGCGCATCCTCTTGAAAAAAAGATAAACAATAATGGCGGCTGGGGTGTTGGGCACCGTCAAACCCGGGAAAATGATAATGGCCAGTATTGGCGAACCAGTGTCCGAAAATATCGGTATTTGATTCCTCAAAATCAGTGGGAGCGATTTTAATGGGACAGGTACCATTCGAATGGGCTAAAAATTAGCTTTCTTGTGGTATACCGTGCATAATGGCGCATCCTCTTGAAAAAAAGGTAAACAATAATGGCGGCTGGGGTATTGGGCAGCGTCAAAACTCGGGAAAATGATAATGGCCAGAATTGGCGAACCAAGATCCGAAAATATCGGGACTTGATTCCTCAAAATCAGTGGGACCGATTTTAATGGGACAGGTACCATTCGAATGGACTAAAAATTAGCTTTCTCGTGGTATACCGTACATAATGGCGCATCCTCTTGAAAAAAGATAAACAATAATGGCGGCTGGGGTGTTGGGCACCGTCAAACCCGGGAAAATGATAATGGCCAGTATTGGCGAACCAGTGTCCGAAAATATCGGTATTTGATTCCTCAAAATCAGTGGGACCGATTTTAATGGGACAGGTACCATTCGAATGGACTAAAAATTAGCTTTCTCGTGGTATACCGTACATAATGGCGCATCCTCTTGAAAAAAAGATAAACAATAATGGCGGCTGGGGTGTTGGGCACCGTCAAACCCGGGAAAATGATAATGGCCAGTATTGGCGAACCAGTGTCCGAAAATATCGGTATTTGATTCCTCAAAATCAGTGGGAGCGATTTTAATGGGACAGGTACCATTCGAATGGGCTAAAAATTAGCTTTCTCGTGGTATACCGTGCATAATGGCGCATCCTCTTGAAAAAAAGGTAAACAATAATGGCGGCTGGGGTATTGGGCAGCGTCAAAACTCGGGAAAATGATAATGGCCAGTATTGGCGAACCAGGGTCCGAAAATATCGGGACTTGATTCCTCAAAATCATTGGGAGCGATTTTAATGGGACAGGTACCATTCGAATGGGCTAAAAATTAGCTTTCTCGTGGTATACCGTGCATAATGGCGCATCCTCTTGAAAAAAAGGTAAACAATAATGGCGGCTGGGGTATTGGGCAGCGTCAAAACTCGGGAAAATGATAATGGCCAGTATTGGCGAACCAGGGTCCGAAAATATCGGGACTTGATTCCTCAAAATCAGTGGGAGCGATTTTAATGGGACAGGTACCATTCGAATGGGCTAAATATTAGCTTTCTCGTGGTATACCGTGCATAATGGTGCATCCTCTTGAAAAAGGTAAACTATAATGGCGGCTGTGGTATTGGGCAGTGGCAAATTCAGGGAAATGATAATGGCCAGTATTGGCGAACCAGGGTCCGAAAATATCGGGACTTGATTCCTCAAAATCAGTGGGAGCGATTTTAATGGGACAGGTACCATTCGAATGGGCTAAAAATTAGCTTTCTCGTGGTATACCGTGCATAATGGCGCATCCTCTTGAAAAAAGGTAAACAATAATGGCGGCTGGGGTGTTGGGCACCGTCAAACCCGGGAAAATGATAATGGCCAGTATTGGCGAACCAGTGTCCGAAAATATCGGTATTTGATTCCTCAAAATCAGTGGGAGCGATTTTAATGGGACAGGTACCATTCGAATGGGCTAAAAATTAGCTTTCTCGTGGTATACCGTGCATAATGGCGCATCCTCTTGAAAAAAAGGTAAACAATAATGGCGGCTGGACTGTTGGGCAGCATCAAACCCGGGAAAATGATAATGGCCAGTATTGGCCTACCAGTGTCCGAAAATATCGGGACTTGATTCCTCAAAATCAGTGGGATAGCTTTCTCGTGGAAAAATTAGCTTTCTCGTGGTATACCGTGCATAATGGCGCATCCTCTTTAAAAAAAGGTAAACATTAATAATGGCGGCTGGGGTGTTGGGCAGCGTCAAAACTCGGGAAAATGATAATGGCCAGTATTGGCGAACCTGGGTCCGAAAATGTCGGGACTTGATTCCTCAAAATCAGTGGGAGCGATTTTAATGGGACACGTACCATTCGAATTGGCTAAAAATTAGCTTTCTTGTGGTATACCGTGCATAATGGCGCATCCTCTTGAAAAAAAGGTAAACAATAATGGCGGCTGGGGTATTGGGCAGCGTCAAAACTCGGGAAAATGATAATGGCCAGAATTGGCGAACCAAGATCCGAAAATATCGGTATTTGATTCCTCAAAATCAGTCGGAGCGATTTTAATGGGACAGGTACCATTCGAATGGGCTAAAAATTAGCTTTCTCGTGGTATACCGTGCATAATGTCGCATCCTCTTTAAAAAAAGGTAAACATTAATAATGGCGGCTGGGGTATTGGCGAACCAGGGTCCGAAAATATCGGTATTTCATTCCTCAAAATCAATGGGACCGATTTAAATGGGACAGCTACCATTCGAATGGGCTAAAAATTAGCTTTCTCGTGGTATACCGTGCATAATGGCGCATCCTCTTGAAAAAAAGGTAAACAATAATGGCGGGGGTGTTGGGCACCGTCAAACCCGGGAAAATGATAATGGCCAGTATTGGCGAACCAGTGTCCGAAAATATCGGTATTTGATTCCTCAAAATCAGTGGGAGCGATTTTAATGGGACAGGTACCATTCGAATGGGCTAAAAATTAGCTTTCTCGTGGTATACCGTGCATAATGGTGCATCCTCTTGAAAAAGGTAAACTATAATGGCGGCTGTGGTATTGGGCAGCGGCAAACCCAGGGAAATGATAATGGCCAGTATTGGCGAACCAGGGTCCGAAAATGTCGGGACTTTATTCCTCAAAATAAGTGGGAGCGATTTTAATGGGACAGGTACCATTCGAATGGGCTAAAAATTAGCTTTCTCGTGGTATACCGTGCATAATGGCGCATCCTCTTGAAAAAAAGATAAACAATAATGGCGGCTGGGGTGTTGGGCACCGTCAAACCCGGGAAAATGATAATGGCCAGTATTGGCGAACCAGTGTCCGAAAATATCGGTATTTGATTCCTCAAAATCAGTGGGAGCGATTTTAATGGGACACGTACCATTGGAATTGGCTAAAAATTAGCTTTCTCGTGGTATACCGTGCATAATGACGCATCCTCTTGAAAAAAGGTAAACTATAATGGCGGCTGTGGTATTGGGCAGCGGCAAACCCAGGGAAATGATAATGGCCAGTATTGGCGAACCAGGGTCCGAAAATGTCGGGACTTTATTCCTCAAAATCAGTGGGACCGATTTTAATGGGACAGGTACCATTCGAATGGACTAAAAATTAGCTTTCTCGTGGTATACCGTACATAATGGCGCATCCTCTTGAAAAAAAGATAAACAATAATGGCGGCTGGGGTGTTGGGCACCGTCAAACCCGGGAAAATGATAATGGCCAGTATTGGCGAACCAGTGTCCGAAAATATCGGTATTTGATTCCTCAAAATCAGTGGGAGCGATTTTAATGGGACAGGTACCATTCGAATGGGCTAAAAATTAGCTTTCTTGTGGTATACCGTGCATAATGGCGCATCCTCTTGAAAAAAAGGTAAACAATAATGGCGGCTGGGGTATTGGGCAGCGTCAAAACTCGGGAAAATGATAATGGCCAGAATTGGCGAACCAAGATCCGAAAATATCGGGACTTTATTCCTCAAAATCAGTGGGACCGATTTTAATGGGACAGGTACCATTCGAATGGACTAAAAATTAGCTTTCTCGTGGTATACCGTACATAATGGCGCATCCTCTTGAAAAAAAGATAAACAATAATGGCGGCTGGGGTGTTGGGCACCGTCAAACCCGGGAAAATGATAATGGCCAGTATTGGCGAACCAGTGTCCGAAAATATCGGTATTTGATTCCTCAAAATCAGTGGGAGCGATTTTAATGGGACAGGTACCATTCGAATGGGCTAAAAATTAGCTTTCTCGTGGTATACCGTGCATAATGGCGCATCCTCTTGAAAAAAACGTAAACAATAATGGCGGCTGGACTGTTGGGCAGCATCAAACCCGGGAAAATGATAATGGCCAGTATTGGCGAACCAGGGTCCGAAAATATCGGTATTTGATTCCTCAAAATCAGTGGGAGCGATTTTAATGGGACAGGTACCATTCGAATTGGCTAAAAATTAGCTTTCTCGTGGTATACCGTGCATAATGGCCCATCCTCTTGAAAAAAAGATAAACAATAATGGCGGCTGGACTGTTGGGCAGCATCAAACCCGGGAAAATGATAATGGCCAGTATTGGCGAACCAGGGTCCGAAAATATCGGGACTTGATTCCTCAAAATCAGTGGGAGCGATTTTAATGGGACAGGTACCATTCGAATGGGCTAAAAATTAGCTTTCTCGTGGTATACCGTGCATAATGGCGCATCCTCTTGAAAAAAGGTAAACAATAATGGCGGCTGGGGTATTGGGCAGCGTCAAAACTCGGGAAAATGATAATGGCCAGTATTGGCGAACCAGGGTCCGAAAATATCGGGACTTGATTCCTCAAAATCATTGGGAGCGATTTTAATGGGACAGGTACCATTCGAATGGGCTAAAAATTAGCTTTCTCGTGGTATACCGTGCATAATGGCGCATCCTCTTGAAAAAAGGTAAACAATAATGGCGGCTGGGGTATTGGGCAGCGTCAAAACTCGGGAAAATGATAATGGCCAGTATTGGCGAACCAGGGTCCGAAAATATCGGGACTTGATTCCTCAAAATCAGTGGGAGCGATTTTAATGGGACAGGTACCATTCGAATGGGCTAAATATTAGCTTTCTCGTGGTATACCGTGCATAATGGTGCATCCTCTTGAAAAAGGTAAACTATAATGGCGGCTGTGGTATTGGGCAGTGGCAAATTCAGGGAAATGATAATGGCCAGTATTGGCGAACCAGGGTCCGAAAATATCGGGACTTGATTCCTCAAAATCAGTGGGAGCGATTTTAATGGGACAGGTACCATTCGAATGGGCTAAAAATTAGCTTTCTCGTGGTATACCGTGCATAATGGCGCATCCTCTTGAAAAAAGGTAAACAATAATGGCGGCTGGGGTGTTGGGCACCGTCAAACCCGGGAAAATGATAATGGCCAGTATTGGCGAACCAGTGTCCGAAAATATCGGTATTTGATTCCTCAAAATCAGTGGGAGCGATTTTAATGGGACAGGTACCATTCGAATGGGCTAAAAATTAGCTTTCTCGTGGTATACCGTGCATAATGGCGCATCCTCTTGAAAAAAAGGTAAACAATAATGGCGGCTGGACTGTTGGGCAGCATCAAACCCGGGAAAATGATAATGGCCAGTATTGGCCTACCAGTGTCCGAAAATATCGGGACTTGATTCCTCAAAATCAGTGGGATAGCTTTCTCGTGGAAAAATTAGCTTTCTCGTGGTATACCGTGCATAATGGCGCATCCTCTTTAAAAAAAGGTAAACATTAATAATGGCGGCTGGGGTGTTGGGCAGCGTCAAAACTCGGGAAAATGATAATGGCCAGTATTGGCGAACCTGGGTCCGAAAATGTCGGGACTTGATTCCTCAAAATCAGTGGGAGCGATTTTAATGGGACACGTACCATTCGAATTGGCTAAAAATTAGCTTTCTTGTGGTATACCGTGCATAATGGCGCATCCTCTTGAAAAAAAGGTAAACAATAATGGCGGCTGGGGTATTGGGCAGCGTCAAAACTCGGGAAAATGATAATGGCCAGAATTGGCGAACCAAGATCCGAAAATATCGGTATTTGATTCCTCAAAATCAGTCGGAGCGATTTTAATGGGACAGGTACCATTCGAATGGGCTAAAAATTAGCTTTCTCGTGGTATACCGTGCATAATGTCGCATCCTCTTTAAAAAAAGGTAAACATTAATAATGGCGGCTGGGGTATTGGCGAACCAGGGTCCGAAAATATCGGTATTTCATTCCTCAAAATCAATGGGACCGATTTAAATGGGACAGCTACCATTCGAATGGGCTAAAAATTAGCTTTCTCGTGGTATACCGTGCATAATGGCGCATCCTCTTGAAAAAAAGGTAAACAATAATGGCGGGGGTGTTGGGCACCGTCAAACCCGGGAAAATGATAATGGCCAGTATTGGCGAACCAGTGTCCGAAAATATCGGTATTTGATTCCTCAAAATCAGTGGGAGCGATTTTAATGGGACAGGTACCATTCGAATGGGCTAAAAATTAGCTTTCTCGTGGTATACCGTGCATAATGGTGCATCCTCTTGAAAAAGGTAAACTATAATGGCGGCTGTGGTATTGGGCAGCGGCAAACCCAGGGAAATGATAATGGCCAGTATTGGCGAACCAGGGTCCGAAAATGTCGGGACTTTATTCCTCAAAATAAGTGGGAGCGATTTTAATGGGACAGGTACCATTCGAATGGGCTAAAAATTAGCTTTCTCGTGGTATACCGTGCATAATGGCGCATCCTCTTGAAAAAAGATAAACAATAATGGCGGCTGGGGTGTTGGGCACCGTCAAACCCGGGAAAATGATAATGGCCAGTATTGGCGAACCAGTGTCCGAAAATATCGGTATTTGATTCCTCAAAATCAGTGGGAGCGATTTTAATGGGACACGTACCATTGGAATTGGCTAAAAATTAGCTTTCTCGTGGTATACCGTGCATAATGACGCATCCTCTTGAAAAAAGGTAAACTATAATGGCGGCTGTGGTATTGGGCAGCGGCAAACCCGGGAAAATGATAATGGCCAGTATTGGCGAACCAGTGTCCGAAAATATCGGTATTTGATTCCTCAAAATCAGTGGGAGCGATTTTAATGGGACAGGTACCATTCGAATGGGCTATAAATTAGCTTTCTCGTGGTATACCGTGCATAATGGCGCATCCTCTTTAAAAAAAGGTAAACATTAATAACGGCGGCTGGGGTGTTGGGCAGCGTCAAAACTCGGGAAAATGATAATGGCCAGTATTGGCGAACCAGGGTCCGAAAATGTCGGGACTTTATTCCTCAAAATCAGTGGGACCGATTTTAATGGGACAGGTACCATTCGAATGGACTAAAAATTAGCTTTCTCGTTGTATACCGTACATAATGGCGCATCCTCTTGACAAAAAGATAAACAATAATGGCGGCTGGGGTGTTGGGCACCGTCAAACCCGGGAAAATGATAATGGCCAGTATTGGCGAACCAGTGTCCGAAAATATCGGTATTTGATTCCTCAAAATCAGTGGGAGCGATTTTAATGGGACAGGTACCATTCGAATGGGCTAAAAATTAGCTTTCTCGTGGTATACCGTGCATAATGGCGCATCCTCTTGAAAAAAGATAAACAATAATGGCGGCTGGGGTGTTGGGCACCGTCAAACCCGGGAAAATGATAATGGCCAGTATTGGCGAACCAGTGTCCGAAAATATCGGTATTTGATTCCTCAAAATCAGTGGGAGCGATTTTAATGGGACAGGTACCATTCGAATGGGCTAAAAATTAGCTTTCTCGTGGTATACCGTGCATAATGGCGCATCCTCTTGAAAAAAACGTAAACAATAATGGCGGCTGGACTGTTGGGCAGCATCAAACCCGGGAAAATGATAATGGCCAGTATTGGCGAACCAGTGTCCGAAAATATCGGGACTTGATTCCTCAAAATCAGTGGGATAGATTTTAATGGGACAGGTACCATTCGAATGGGCTAAAAATTAGCTTTCTCGTGGTATACCGTGCATAATGGCGCATCCTCTTTAAAAAAAGGTAAACATTAATAACGGCGGCTGGGGTGTTGGGCAGCGTCAAAACTCGGGAAAATGATAATGGCCAGTATTGGCGAACCTGGGTCCGAAAATGTCGGGACTTGATTCCTCAAAATCAGTGGGAGCGATTTTAATGGGACACGTACCATTCGAATTGGCTAAAAATTAGCTTTCTTGTGGTATACCGTGCATAATGGCGCATCCTCTTGAAAAAAACGTAAACAATAATGGCGGCTGGACTGTTGGGCAGCATCAAACCCGGGAAAATGATAATGGCCAGTATTGGCGAACCAGTGTCCGAAAATGTCGGGACTTTATTCCTCAAAATCAGTGGGACCGATTTTAATGGGACAGGTACCATTCGAATGGACTAAAAATTAGCTTTCTCGTTGTATACCGTACATAATGGCGCATCCTCTTGAAAAAAAGATAAACAATAATGGCGGCTGGGGTGTTGGGCACCGTCAAACCCGGGAAAATGATAATGGCCAGTATTGGCGAACCAGTGTCCGAAAATATCGGTATTTGATTCCTCAAAATCAGTGGGAGCGATTTTAATGGGACAGGTACCATTCGAATGGGCTAAAAATTAGCTTTCTCGTGGTATACCGTGCATAATGGCGCATCCTCTTGAAAAAAGATAAACAATAATGGCGGCTGGGGTGTTGGGCACCGTCAAACCCGGGAAAATGATAATGGCCAGTATTGGCGAACCAGTGTCCGAAAATATCGGTATTTGATTCCTCAAAATCAGTGGGAGCGATTTTAATGGGACAGGTACCATTCGAATGGGCTATAAATTAGCTTTCTCGTGGTATACCGTGCATAATGGCGCATCCTCTTTAAAAAAGGTAAACATTAATAACGGCGGCTGGGGTGTTGGGCAGCGTCAAAACTCGGGAAAATGATAATGGCCAGTATTGGCGAACCAGGGTCCGAAAATGTCGGGACTTGATTCCTCAAAATCAGTGGGAGCGATTTTAATGGGACACGTACCTTTCGAATTGGCTAAAAATTAGCTTTCTTGTGGTATACCGTGCATAATGGCGCATCCTCTTGAAAAAAAGGTAAACAATAATGGCGGCTGGGGTATTGGGCAGCGTCAAAACTCGGGAAAATGATAATGGCCAGAATTGGCGAACCAGTGTCCGAAAATATCGGGACTTGATTCCTCAAAATCAGTGGGATAGATTTTAATGGGACAGGTACCATTCGAATGGGCTAAAAATTAGCTTTCTCGTGGTATACCGTGCATAATGGCGCATCCTCTGTAAAAAAAGGTAAACATTAATAACGGCGGCTGGGGTGTTGGGCAGCGTCAAAACTCGGGAAAATGATAATGGCCAGTATTGGCGAACCAGGGTCCGAAAATGTCGGGTCTTGATTCCTCAAAATCAGTGGAAGCGATTTGAATGGGACACGTACCATTCGAATTGGCTAAAAATTAGCTTTCTTGTGGTATACCGTGCATAATGGCGCATCCTCTTGAAAAAAAGGTAAACAATAATGGCGGCTGGGGTATTGGGCAGCGTCAAAACTCTCGAAAATGATAATGGCCAGAATTGGCGAACCAGGATCCGAAAATATCGGTATTTGATTGCTCAAAATCAGTCGGAGCGATTTTAATGGGACAGGTACCATTCGAATGGGCTAAAAATTAGCTTTCTCGTGGTATACCGTGCATAATGGCGCATCCTCTTTAAAAAAAGGTAAACATTAATAATGGCGGCTGGGGTATTGGCGAACCAGGGTCCGAAAATATCGGTATTTGATTCCTCAAAATCAGTGGTAGCGATTTTAATGGGACAGGTACCATTCGAATGGGCTAAAAATTAGCTTTCTCGTGGTATACCGTGCATAATGGCGCATCCTCTTGAAAAAAGGTAAACTATAATGGCGGCTGTGGTATTGGGCAGCGGCAAACCCAGGGAAATGATAATGGCCAGTATTGGCGAACCAGGGTCCGAAAATGTCGGGACTTTATTCCTCCAAAATCAGTGGGACCGATTTTAATGGGACAGCTACCATTCGAATTGGCTAAAAATTAGCTTTCTCGTGGTATACCGTGCATAATGGCGCATCCTCTTGAAAAAAGATAAACAATAATGGCGGCTGGGGTGTTGGGCACCGTCAAACCCGGGAAAATGATAATGGCTAGTATTGGCGAACCAGTGTCCGAAAATATCGGTATTTGATTCCTCAAAATCAGTGGGAGCGATTTTAATGGGACAGGTACCATTCGAATGGGCTAAAAATTAGCTTTCTCGTGGTATACCGTGCATAATGGTGCATCCTCTTGAAAAAAGGTAAACTATAATGGCGGCTGTGGTATTGGGCAGCGGCAAACCCAGGGAAATGATAATGGCCAGTTTTGGCGAACCAGGGTCCGAAAATGTCGGGACTTTATTCCTCAAAATCAGTGGGACCGATTTTAATGGGACAGGTACCATTCGAATTGGCTAAAAATTAGCTTTCTCGTGGTATACCGTGCATAATGGCGCATCCTCTTGAAAAAAAGATAAACAATAATGGCGGCTGGGGTGTTGGGCACCGCCAAACCCGGGAAAATGATAATGGCCAGTATTGGCGAACCAGTGTCCGAAAATATCGGTATTTGATTTCTCAAAATCAGTGGGAGCTATTTTAATGGGACAGGTACCATTCGAATGGGCTAAAAATTAGCTTTCTCGTGGTATACCGTGCATAATGGCGCATCCTCTTGAAAAAAGGTAAACTATAATGGCGGCTGTGGTATTGGGCAGCGGCAAACCCAGGGAAATGATAATGGCCAGTATTGGCGAACCAGGGTCCGAAAATGTCGGGACTTTATTCCTCAAAATCAGTGGGACCGATTTTAATGGGACAGCTACCATTCGAATTGGCTAAAAATTAGCTTTCTCGTGGTATACCGTGCATAATGGCGCATCCTCTTGAAAAAAAGATAAACAATAATGGCGGCTGGGGTGTTGGGCACCGTCAAACCCGGGAAAATGATAATGGCTAGTATTGGCGAACCAGTGTCCGAAAATATCGGTATTTGATGCCTCAAAATCAGTGGGAGCGATTTTAATGGGACAGGTACCATTCGAATGGGCTAAAAATTTCTTGTGGTATACCGTGCATAATGGCGCATCCTCTTGAAAAAAAGGTAAACAATAATGGCGGCTGGGGTATTGGGCAGCGTCAAAACTCGGGAAAATGATAATGGCCAGAATTGGCGAACCAGGATCCGAAAATATCGGTATTTGATTGCTCAAATCAGTCGGAGCGATTTTAATGGGAAAGGTACCATTCGAATTGGCTAAAAATTAGCTTTCTCGTGGTATACCGTGCATACTGGCGCATCCTCTTGAAAAAAAGATAAACAATAATGGCGGCTGGGGTGTTGGGCACCGCCAAACCCGGGAAAATGATAATGGACAGTATTGGCGAACCAGTGTCGGAAAATATCGGTATTTGATTTCTCAAAATCAGTGGGAGCTATTTTAATGGGACAGGTACCATTCGAATGGGCTAAAAATTAGCTTTCTCGTGGTATACCGTTCATAATGGCGCATTCTCTTTAAAAAAAGGTAATAATGGCGGCTGGGGTATTGGCGAACCAGGGTCCGAAAATATCGGTATTTGATTCCTCAAAATCAGTGGGAGCGATTTTAATGGGACAGGTACCATTCGAATGGGCTAAAAATTAGCTTTCTCGTGGTATACCGTGCATAATGGCGCATCCTCTTGAAAAAAGGTAAACTATAATGGCGGCTGTGGTATTGGGCAGCGGCAAACCCAGGGAAATGATAATGGCCAGTATTGGCGAACCAGGGTCCGAAAATGTCGGGACTTTATTCCTCAAAATCAGTGGGACCGATTTTAATGGGACAGGTACCATTCGAATTGGCTAAAAATTAGCTTTCTCGTGGTATACCGTGCACAATGGCGCATCCTCTTTAAAAAAGGTAAACATTAATAACGGCGGCTGTGGTGTTGGGCAGCGTCAAAACTCGGGAAAATGATAATGGCCAGTATTGGCGAACCAGGGTCCGAAAATGTCGGGACTTGATTCCTCAAAATCAGTGGGAGCGATTTTAATGGGACACGTACCATTCGAATTGGCCAAAAATTAGCTTTCTTGTGGTATACCGTGCATAATGGCGCATCCTCTTGAAAAAAAGGTAAACAATAATGGCGGCTGGGGTATTGGGCAGCGTCAAAACTCGGGAAAATGATAATGGCCAGAATTGGCGAACCAGGATCCGAAAATATCGGTATTTGATTGCTCAAAATCAGTCGGAGCGATTTTAATGGGACAGGTACCATTCGAATGGGCTAAAAATTAGCTTTCTCGTGGTATACCGTGCATAATGGCGCATTCTCTTTAAAAAAAGGTAAGCATTAATAATGGCGGCTGGGGTATTGGCGAACCAGGGTCCAAAAATATCGGTATTTGATTCCTCAAAATCAGTCGGAGCGATTTTAATGGGACAGGTACCATTCGAATGGGCTAAAAATTAGCTTTCTCGTGGTATACCGTGCATAATGGCGCATCCTCTTTAAAAAAAGGTAAACATTAATAACGGCGGCTGTGGTGTTGGGCAGCGTCGAAACTCGGGAAAATGATAATGGCCAGTATTGGTGAACCAGGGTCCGAAAATATCGGTATTTGATTGCTCAAATCAGTCGGAGCGATTTTAATGGGAAAGGTACCATTCGAATTGGCTAAAAATTAGCTTTCTCGTGGTATACCGTGCATAATGGCGCATCCTCTTGAAAAAAGATAAACAATAATGGCGGCTGGGGTGTTGGGCACCGCCAAACCCGGGAAAATGATAATGGCTAGTATTGGCGAACCAGTGTCCGAAAATATCGGTATTTGATTTCTCAAAATCAGTGGGAGCTATTTTAATGGGACAGGTACCATTCGAATGGGCTAAAAATTAGCTTTCTCGTGGTATACCGTGCATATTGGCGCATTCTCTTGAAAAAAGGTAAACTATAATGGCGGCTGTGGTATTGGGCAGCGGCAAACCCAGGGAAATGATAATGGCCAGTATTGGCGAACCAGGGTCCGAAAATGTCGGGACTTTATTCCTCAAAATCAGTGGGACCGATTTTAATGGGACAGCTACCATTCGAATGGGCTAAAAATTAGCTTTCTCGTGGTATACCGTGCATAATGGCGCATCCTCTTGAAAAAAAGATAAACAATAATGGCGGCTGGGGTGTTGGGCACCGTCAAACCCGGGAAAATGATAATGGCTAGTATTGGCGAACCAGTGTCCGAAAATATCGGTATTTGATTCCTCAAAATCAGTGGGAGCGATTTTAATGGGACAGGTACCATTCGAATGGGCTAAAAATTTTCTTGTGGTATACCGTGCATAATGGCGCATCCTCTTGAAAAAAAGGTAAACAATAATGGCGGCTGGGGTATTGGGCAGCGTCAAAACTCGGGAAAATGATAATGGCCAGAATTGGCGAACCAGGATCCGAAAATATCGGTATTTGATTGCTCAAATCAGTCGGAGCGATTTTAATGGGAAAGGTACCATTCGAATTGGCTAAAAATTAGCTTTCTCGTGGTATACCGTGCATACTGGCGCATCCTCTTGAAAAAAAGATAAACAATAATGGCGGCTGGGGTGTTGGGCACCGCCAAACCCGGGAAAATGATAATGGACAGTATTGGCGAACCAGTGTCCGAAAATATCGGTATTTGATTTCTCA
>JAECYA010000077.1:0-18276 GCA_018153455.1 Drosophila parabipectinata
AAAAATCTGATAAACATTTTGTTGCAGGGTTTTGAAGCAGAGTGGTGGAGAATCGATTCACAAATCGTTTAAGCTACCCCCCCGCTTGAGAATCAATTGAGAATTGGCAGAGATATAGCTATGGGATAAAAAACGTAAGGGAAATCGTGGATTTTGCAGGGGTACCCTGAGAAAAATGGAAAAAAATCTGAAAAATATTTTTATTGATGCTTATCGATGGAGAATCGATCTACAAATCGTTAAAGCTACCCCGCTTGAGAATCCGATAAGAATTGGCAGAGATATAGCCATGGAGTGGCGTGTATGGAAATCGGATTTGCAGGATACACCTAGAAAAAAAATGGAAAAAAATCTGCGGAATATTTGGATGCAGATTGGTGACTAACTGAACCGCAAATCGTTTAAGTAACTCTCGCCTTTGTTAACTGGTAGAGAATTGGCAGAGATAGTTGGTCAGGTATGGGGCCACCTATGGAAATCGTGGATTTTGGGGTGATCTCCTATGCTCTCCTGGAAAAATCTGATAAATATTTTGTTGCAGGGTTTTGGTGGAGATTCGATCCACAAATCGTTTGAGGTACCCTCTTGAGAATCGGTTGAGCATCTGCAGAGATGTTGCTTGGGTGTGGGCCACGTATGGAAATCGTGGATTTGGGAGGGGAACTCTAGAAAAATGGAAAAAATCTGATAAATATTTTACGTTGCAGGGTTTTGCAGCTGATTGGTGGAGAATCGGATTCCACAAATCGTTTAAGCCACCCCCGCTTGAGGAATCGGTTGAGAATTGGCAGAGATATAGCTATGGGAGTGGGCCACGATTGGAAATCCTTCATTTACAAGGCAATAATACGCCCAATCTGGACGCCACGGCATAGCTGCGCTCTGGGGAACTGAAGGCAAGACGAATGTCCGAACTATGCAAGCTTTCGAAAATAGAGCCCTTCGAATAAAAATTGGGCCCATACGTCTATCATGAGACAATTGCACCATCCACGAGGTTCTCCACTTCCCTTGGGTCAAGGACGAGATACAAAGAACAATGCACGTTAGATACAGAGGTGCTTCATAATCACCTGAACCAGCTCCCTGCTGGACAGCAGCGGGCGTCCCAGAAGACTGTAAGGCGACACACCTGCTCGACCTTTTTTTCAGTCACTCTAATTTTTTTTTCAACCATAAACACATTTAAAATTATCTATACGTGAAGTTTACGTGATAAAAGTTAATAATCATTCCTACTGGACAGTTTTAAATAAACATTACCCTGCTATTACAAAAAAAAAAAAAAAAAAAAACGTATGAAAAACGTGGAATTGCAGGGTACCCCTCAGAAAAATGGAAAAATCAGAAAAAATTTTGATGCAGAGGTTTGATGCAGATCGATGGAGAATCGATCTACAAATCGTTGAAGCTACCCCCGCTTGAGAATCCGATAAGAATTGGCAGAGATAACAAGGCGGGGAGGGCTATGTATGGAAATCGTGGATTTTGCAGGGGTACCACTAGTTAAAATGGAAAAATCAGAAAATATTTTCACCCGTTTTGATGCAGATTGGTGTAGAATCGATCCACAAATCGTTTAAGCCACCCTGCTTGAGAATCCGATCAGTATTCGCGGAGATATAGCTATGGGAGTGGGGCTATGTATGGTAGGGATATTATATGGGTGAGGGCCACACGTAGGGAAATCGTGGATTTTGCAGGGGTACCCCTAAAAAAAATGGAAAAATCATAAAAATATTTTGTTGCAGGGTTTTGACGCAGATTGGTAGAATCGATCCACAAATCGTTTCATGTACCCTGCTTGAGAATCGATTGAGAATTGGCTGAGATATTGCTATGGGTGGTTGTACGTATGGAAATCCTGAGATTTCGCAGGCACCCCCAGAAAAAATGGGAAAAATCTGAAAAATATTTTGCTGCAGGGTTTTGATGCAGATTGAGTGGAGAATCGATCCACAAATCGATTAAGGGCCACCCCCGCTTGCCCCAAAAAAGAATTGGCAGAGATATTCGCTATGGGTGTGGGCCACATACGGAAAACGTGGAATTTGCAGGGATACCCCTAGAAAAAAAATCTGGAAAAAATCAGAAAAATGTTTTGTTGCAGGGTTTTGATGCAGATTGTCTGGAGAATCGATCCACAAATCGATTAACGTACCCCCCTTGAGAATCGGTTGAGAATTGGCAGAGATATTGCTGTGGGTGTGGGCCACGTACGAAAACGTGGAATTTGCAGGACACCCCAAGAAAAAAATGGGATAAAAATCTGGAAAATATTTTTGTTGCAGGGTTTTGATGCAGATTGGTGGAGAATCGATCCACAAATCGTTTTAGCTGCACCGCTTGAGAATCCCGATAAGAATTGGCAGAAATTCATTAGCACTATGATTGTGGGCCACGCGTGGAAATCGTGGAATTTGCAGGGGACCCCTCAAGAAAAAATGGAAAAAAATCAGAAAAATGTTTTGTTGCAGGGTTTTGATTCAGATTGGTGGAGAATCGATCCACAAATCGTTTGAGGTACAACGGGGGAGAATCGGTTGAGGAATTGGCAGAGATATTGCTATGGGTCTGGGCCACGTACGGAAATCGTGGAATTTGCAGGGATACCCCTGGAAAAAATGGAAAAAATCTGAAAAAATATTATGTTGCTGGGTTTGATCGGGATTGGTGGAGAATCGATCCACAAATCGTTAAAGCTACCCCCCCGGAGAATCCGATAAGAAGTGGCAGAGATATTGCTATGGGTGTGGAATACCGATGCGAAATCGTGGAATTTGCAGGGATACCCCTAGAAAAAAATGGAAAAAATCAGAAAAATGTTTTTGTTGCACGGTTTTGATGCAGATTGGTGGAGAATCTGATCCACAAAATCGTTTGAGGTACCCCCCTTGAGAATCGGCTGAGAATTGGCAGAGATATTTCTATGGGTGTGGGCCACATTACGGAAATCGTGGAATTTGGAGGGATACCCCTAGAAAAAAATGAAAAAAAATCTGAAAAATATTTTGCTGCAAGGGTTGCAGTGCAGATTGGTGGAGAATTGATCCACAAATCGATTGAGGTACCCCGCTTGAGAATCGGTTGAGAATTGGCAGAGATATTGCTGTGGGTGTGGGCCACGTACGAAAAACGTGGAATTTGCAGGGACACCCCAAGAAAAAAATGGGATAAAAATCTGAAAAATATTTTGTTGCAGGGTTTTGATGCAGATTGGTGGAGAATCGATCCACAAATCGTTTTAGCTGCACCGCTTGAGAATCCGATAAGAATTGGCAGAGATATTGCTATGGGTGTGGGCCACGTATGGAAATCGTGGAATTTCGCAGGGGCACCCCTAGAAAAAATGGAAAAAATCAGAAAAATGTTTTGTTGCAGGGTTTTGATTCAGATTGGTGGAGAATCGATCCACAAATCGTTTGAGGTACACCACTTGAGAATCGGTTGAGAATTGGCAGAGATATTGCTATGGGTCTGGGCCACGTACGGAAATCGTGGAATTTGCAGGGATACCCTGGAAAAATGGAAAAAAAATCTGAAAAAATATTATGTTGCTGGGTTTTGATGCAGATTGGTCGGAGAATCGATCCACAAATCGTTAAAGCTA
This sequence comes from Drosophila parabipectinata, assembly GCA_018153455.1. NCBI lineage: Eukaryota > Metazoa > Arthropoda > Insecta > Diptera > Drosophilidae > Drosophila > Drosophila parabipectinata. Next base: position 3,611 of record JAECYA010000077.1, read on the forward strand.
CCCCGCTTGAGAATCCGATAAAAATTGGCAGAGATATTGCTATGGGTGTGGGCCACGTACGGAAATCGTGGAATTTGCAGAAGGGATACCCCTAGAAAAAAATGGAAAAAATCAGAAAAATGTTTTTGTTGCACGGTTTTGATGCAGATTTGGTGGAGAATCGATCCTATAAATCGTTTAGGGAGACCCCGCTTGAGAATCGGTTGAGAATTGGCAGAGATATTGCTGTGGGTGTGGGCCACGTACGAAAAACAATGGAATTTGCGAAGGATACCTCTAGAAAAAAATGGGATAAAAATCTGAAAAATATTTTTGTTGCAGGGGTTTTGATGCAGATTGGTGGAGAATCGATCCACAAAATCGATTAGGTACCCAACTTGAGAATCGGTTGAGAATTGGCAGAGATATTTCTATGTGTGTGGGCCACGTACGGAAATCGTGGAATTTGGAGGGATACCCCTAGTAAAAATGGAAAAAAATCTGAAAATTATTATGCTGCAGGGTTTTGATGGAGATTGGTTGAGAATTGATCCACCGTCGATTGATTAAGGTACCCCGCTTGCCAATCGGTTGAAAATTGGCAGAGACATCTTGCTATGGGTGTGGGCCGCATATTACGAAAAACGTGGAATTTTGCAGGGATACCTAAGAAAAAATGGGAAAAAAATCTAGAAAAATATTTTGTTGCAGGGTTTTGATGCAGATTGGTGGAGAATCGTTCCACAAATCGTTGAAGCTAGCCCCGCTCCTGAGAATCGGTTGAGCATTGGCAGAGATATTGCTATGGGTTTAGGCCGCGTACGAAAATCGTGGAATTTCGCAGGGATACCCTAGAAAAAATGGAAAAAAATCGAAAAAATATTATGTTGCTGGGTTTGATGCAGATTGGTGGAGAATCGATCCACAAATTGTTTAAGCTGCCCCCGCTTGAGAATCCGATAAGAATTGGCAGACATATTGCTATGGGTGTTGTCCACGTATGTAAATCCCTGAAATTTGCAGGGAACCCTAGAAAAATGGAAAAAAATCTGAAAAATATTTTTGATGCAAGGTTTGGACGCAGTTCGATGGAGAACCGATCCACAAGTCGTTTGAGGTACAACGCAGAGAATCGGTTGAGAATTGGGAGAAATATTGCTATGGGTGCGAGGCCACGTATGCCAATCGTGGAATTTGCAGGGGACCCCTAGAAAAAATGGAAAAAATCAGAAAAAATGTTTTGTTGCCCCAAAAAAAAAAAAAAAAAAAAAAAAAAAAAAAAAAAAAAAGGTTTTTTGATTCAGATTGGTGGAATCGATCCACAAATCGTTTAAGGTACCCCGCTTGACAATCGGTTGAGAATTGGCAGAGATATTGCTATGGGTGTGGGCCACGTACGGAAATCGAATTGGAATTTGCGGGGATACCCCTAGAAAAAAATGGGAAAAAAATCTGAAAAATATTTTGTTGCAGGGTTTTGATGCAGATTGGTGGAGAATCGATCCACAAATCGATTAACGTACCCCGCTTGAGAAACGGTTGAGCATTGGCAGAGATATTGCTATGGGTTTAGGCCACGTACGGAAATCGTGGAATTTGTGATACCCCTAGAAAAAAGGGAAAAAAAAGAAAAATATTATGTTGCTGGGTTTTGATGCAGATTGGTGGAGAATCGATCCACAAATCGTTTAAGCTGCCCCGCTTGAGAATCCGATAAGAATTGGCAGAGATATTGCTATGGGTGTTGTCCACGTATGGAAATCGTGAAATTTGCAGGGAACCCCTAGAAAAAATGGAAAAAAATCTGAAAAATATTTTGATGCAAGGTTTTGACGCAGTTCGATGGAGAACCGATCCACAAGTCGTTTGAGGTACAACGCTTGAGAGAATCGGTTGAGAATTGGGAGAGATATTGCTATGGGTGCGGGCCACACGGGAAATCGTGGGATTTGCAAGGGGACCCCCAGGAAAAAAGTGGAAAAAAAATCAGAAAAATGTTTTGTTGCAGGGTTTTGATGCAGATTGGTGGAGAATCGATCGACAAATCGTTTAAGGTACCCCCGCTTGAGAATCCGATAAGAATTGGCAGAGATATTGCTATGGGTGTTGGCCACGTATGGAAATCGTGGAATTTGCAGGGGACCCTAGAAAAAAATGGTCAAAATCAGAAAATGTTTTGTTGCGGGGTTTTGATGCAGATTGGTGGAGAATCGATCCACAAATCGTTTAAGGGTACCCCGCTTGAGAATCGGTTGAGAATTGGCAGAGATATTGCTATGGGTGCGGGCCACGTATGGAAATCGTGGAATTTGCAGGGGACCCCTAGAAAAAATGGAAAAAATCAGAAAATATTTTGTTGCAGGGTTTTGATGCAGATTGGTGGAGAATCGATCCACAAATCGTTTAAGCTACCCCGCTTGAGAATGCGATAAGAATTGGCAGAGATATTGCTATGGGTGTTGGCCACGTATGGAAATCGTGGAATTTGCAGGGGACCCCTAGAAAAAATGGAAAAAATCAGAAAAATGTTTTGTTGCAGGGTTTTGATGCAGATTGGTGGAGAATCGATCCACAAATCGTTTAAGGTACCCCGCTTGAGAATCGGTTGAGAATTGGCAGAGATACTGCTATGGGTGTGGGCCACATACGGAAATCGTGGAATTTGCAGGGATATTGATATGGGTGTGGACCACGTACGGAAATCGTGGAATTTGCGTGGGGGTAACCCTAGAAAAATGGAAAAAATCAAAAATATTTTGATGATGAGAATCGATCCACAAATCGTTTAAGATGTTACTTGAGACCTGATCCATAGAATTGGCAGAGATATTCTAGGGGTACCCCAAGAAAAAATGGAAAAAATCAGACGAATATTTTGATGCAGGGTTTTGATGCAGATTTGTGGAGAATCGATCCACAAATCGTTTAAGCTGCCCCGCTTGAGAATCCGATAAGAATTGGCAGAGATATTCTAGGGGTTTTCAGAAAAAATGGAAAAATCAGACGAATATTTTGATGCAGGGTTTTGATGCAGATTGGTGGAGAATCGATCCACAAATCGTTGAAGCTAGCCCGCTTGAGAATCGGTTGAGAATTGGCAGAGATATTGCTATGCTGGGTGTGGGCCACGTACGGAAATCGTGGAATTGCAGGGATACCCCTAGAAAAAAATGGAAAAAAAACAGAAAATATTTTGATGATGGAGAATCGATCCAATAAATCGTTTAAGATACCCTTGACAATCCGATAAGAATTGGCAGAGATATTGCTATAGGTGTGGGCCACGTACTGAAATCGTGGAATTTGCAGGGGTACCCCAAGAAAAAATGGAAAAAATCAGACGAATATTTTGATGCAAGGTTTTGATGCAGATCGATGGAGAATCGATCCACAAATCGTTGAAGCTAGCCCGCTTGCGAATCGGTTGAGAATTGGCAGAGATACGTTGCCCTACGTGGGTGTGGGCCACGTACGGAAATCGTGGAATTTGCAGGGATACCCCTAGAAAAAATGGAAAAAAATCTGAAAAATATTTTGTTGCAGGGTTTTGATGCAGATCGATGGAGAATCGATCCACAAATCGTTTAAGCTGCCCCGCTTGAGAATCCGATAAGAATTGGCAGAGATATTCTATGGGTGTTGGCCACGTATGGAAATCGTGGAATTTGCAGGGGACCCCTAGAAAAATGGAAAAAATCAGAAAAATGTTTTGTTGCAGGGTTTTGATGCAGATTGGTGGAGAATCGATCCACAAATCGTTTAAGGTACCCCTTGAGAATCCGAAAAGAATTGGCAGAGTTATAGGTATGGGAGTGGGCTATGTATGGAACTCGTGGATTTCGCAGGGGAACCGCTAGAAAAAATGGAAAAAATCAGAAAAATATTTTGATGCAGGGTTTTGATGCAGATTGGTGGAGAAATCGTGGAATTTGCAGGGATACCCCTAGAAAAAATGGAAAAAAATCTGAAAAATATTATGTTGCTGGGTTTTGATGCAGATTGGTGGAGAATCGATCCACAAATCGTTTAAGCTGCCCCGCTTGAGAATCCGATAAGAATTGGCAGAGATATTGCTATGGGTGTTGGCCACGTATGGAAATCGTGGAATTTGCAGGGGACCCCTCGAAAAAATGGAAAAAATCAGAAAAATATTTTGATGCAGGGTTTTGCAGATTGGTGGAGAATCGATCCACAAATCGTTTGAGGTACCCCCGCTTGAGAATCGGTTGAGAATTGGCAGAGATATTGATATGGGTGTGGGCCACGTACGGAAATCGTGGAATTTGCAGGGATACCCCTAGAAAAAATGGAAAAAAATCTGAAAAATATTATGTTGCTGGGTTTTAATGCAGATTGGTGGAGAATCGATCCACAAATCGTTTAAGCTGCCCCGCTTGAGAATCCGATAAGAATTGGCAGAGATATTGCTATGGGTGTTGGCCACGTATGGAAATCGTGGAATTTGCAGGGGACCCCTAGAAAAAATGGAAAAAATCAGAAAAATATTTTGATGCAGGGTTTTGATGCAGATTGGTGGAGAATCGATCCACAAATCGTTTGAGGTACCCCGCTTGAGAATCGGTTGAGAATTGGCAGAGATATTGCTATGGGTGTGGGCCACGTACGGAAATCGTGGAATTTGCAGGGATACCCCTAGAAAAAATGGAAAAAAACAGAAAATATTTTGATGATGAGAATCGATCCACAAATCGTTTAAGATACCCCGCTTCAGAATCCGATAAGAATTGGCAGAGATATTGCTATATGTGTGGGCCACGTACGGAAATCGTGGAATTTGCAGGGGTACCCCTAGAAAAAATGGAAAAAATCAGAAAAGTATTTTGATGCAAGGTTTTGATGCAGATCGATGGAGAATCGATCCACAAATCGTTTGAGGTACCCCGCTTGAGAATCGGTTGAGAATTGGCAGAGATATTGCTATGGGTGTGGGCCACATACGGAAATCGTGGAATTTGCAGGGATACCCCTAGAAAAAATGGAAAAAAATCTAAAAAATATTTCGTTGCAGGGTTTTGATGCAGATTGGTGGAGAATCGATCCACAAAACGTTTAAGGTACCCCGCTCGAGAATCCGAAAAGAATTGGCAGAGTTATAGCTATGGGAGTGGGCTATGTATGGAACTCGTGGATTTCGCAGGGGAACCCCTAGAAAAAATGGAAAAAATCAGAAAAATATTTTGATGCAGGGTTTTGATGCAGATTGGTGGAGAATCGATCCACAAATCGTTTGAGGTACCCCGCTTGAGAATCGGTTGAGAATTGGCAGAGATATTGCTATAGGTGTGGGCCACGTACGGAAATCGTGGAATTTGCAGGGTACCCCTAGAAAAATTAAAAAAACAGAAAATATTTTGATGATGAGAATCGATCCACAAATCGTTTAAGATACCCCGCTTGAGAATCCGATAAGAATTGGCAGAGATATTGCTATAGGTGTGGGCCACGTACGGAAAACGTGGAATTTGCAGGGATACCCCTAGAAAAAAATGGAAAAAAATCTGAAAAATATTTTGTTGCAGGGTTTTGGTGCAGATTGGTGGAGAATCGATCCACAAATCGTTTAAGCTGCCCCGCTTGAGAATCCGATAAGAATTGGCAGAGATATTGCTATGGGTGTTGGCCACGTATGGAAATCGTGGAATTTGCAGGGGACCCCTAGAAAAAATGGTCAAAATCAGAAAAATGTTTTGTTGCAGGGTTTTGATGCAGATTGGTGGAGAATCGATCCACAAATCGTTTAAGGTACCCCGCTTGAGAATCGGTTGAGAATTGGCAGAGATATTTCTATGGGTGCGGGCCACATACGGAAATCGTGGAATTTGCAGGGATACCCCTAGAAAAAATGGAAAAAAATCTAAAAAATATTTCGTTGCAGGGTTTTGATGCAGATTGGTGGAGAATCGATCCACAAAACGTTTAAGGTACCCCGCTTGAGAATCCGAAAAGAATTGGCAGAGTTATAGCTATGGGAGTGGGCTATGTATGGAACTCGTGGATTTGCAGGGGAACCCCTAGAAAAAATGGAAAAAATCAGAAAAATATTTTGATGCAGGGTTTTGATGCAGATTGGTGGAAAATCGATCCACAAATCGTTGAAGCTAGCCCGCTTGAGAATCGGTTGAGAATTGGCAGAGATATTGCTATGGGTGTGGGCCACGTACGGAAATCGTGGAATTTGCAGGGATACCCCTAGAAAAAATGGAAAAAAATCTGAAAAATATTATGTTGCTGGGTTTTGATGCAGATTGGTGGAGAATCGTTCCACAAATCGTTTAAGCTGCCCCGCTTGAGAATCCGATAAGAATTGGCAGAGATATTGCTATGGGTGTTGGCCACGTGTGGAAATCGTGGAATTTGCAGGGGACCCCTAGAAAAAATGGAAAAAATCAGAAAAATGTTTTGTTGCAGGGTTTTGATGCAGATTGGTGGAGAATCGATCCACAAATCGTTTAAGGTACCCCGCTTGAGAATCGGTTGAGAATTGGCAGAGATATTTCTATGGGTGTGGGCCACATACGGAAATCGTGGAATTTGCAGGGATACCCCTAGAAAAAATGGTCAAAATTAGAAAAATGTTTTGTTGCAGGGTTTTGATGCAGATTGGTGGAGAATCGATCCACAAATCGTTTAAGGTACCCCGCTTGAGAATCCGAAAAGAATTGGCAGAGTTATATCTATGGGAGTGGGCTATGTATGGAACTCGTGGATTTCGCAGGGGAACCCCTAGAAAAAATGGAAAAAATCAGAAAAATATTTTGATGCAGGGTTTTGATGCAGATTGGTGGAGAATCGATCCACAAATCGTTGAAGCTAGTCCGCTTGAGAATCGGTTGAGAATTGGCAGAGATATTGCTATGGGTGTGGGCCACGTACGGAAATAGTGACATTTGCAGGGATACCCCTAGAAAAAATGGAAAACAATCTGAAAAATATTATGTTGCTGGGTTTTGATGCAGATTGGTGGAGAATCGATCCACAAATCGTTTAAGCTGGCCCGCTTGAGAATCCGATAAGAATTGGCAGAGATATTGCTATGGGTGTTGGCCACGTATGGAAATCGTGGAATTTGCAGGGGACCCCTAGAAAAAATGGAAAAAATCAGAAAAATGTTTTGTTGCAGGGTTTTGATGCAGATTGGTGGAGAATCGATCCACAAATCGTTTAAGGTAGCCCGCTTGAGAATCGGTTGAGAATTTGCAGAGATATTGCTATAGGTGTGGGCCACGTACGAAAATCGTGGAATTTGCAGGGATACCCCTAGAAAAAATGGAAAAAAACAGAAAATATTTTGATGATGAGAATCGATCCACAAATCGTTTAAGATACCCCGCTTGAGAATCCGATAAGAATTGGCAGAGATATTGCTATAGGTGTGGGCCACGTACGGAAAACGTGGAATTTGCAGGGATACCCCTAGAAAAAAATGGAAAAAAATCTGAAAAATATTTTGTTGCAGGGTTTGGTGCAGATTGGTGGAGAATCGATCCACAAATCGTTTAAGCTGCCCCGCTTGAGAATCCGATAAGAATTGGCAGAGATATTGCTATGGGTGTTGGCCACGTATGGAAATCGTGGAATTTGCAGGGATACCCCTAGAAAAAATGGAAAAAAATCTAAAAAATATTTCTTTGCAGGGTTTTGATGCAGATTGGTGGGGAATCGATCCACAAAACGTTTAAGGTACCCCGCTTGAGAATCCGAAAAGAATTGGCAGAGTTATAGCTATGGGAGTGGGCTATGTATGGAACTCGTGGATTTCGCAGGGGAACCCTTAGAAAAAATGGAAAAATCAGAAAAATATTTTGATGCAGGGTTTTGATGCAGATTGGTGGAAAATCGATCCACAAATCGTTGAAGCTAGCCCGCTTGAGAATCGGTTGAGAATTGGCAGAGATATTGCTATGGGTGTGGGCCACGTACGGAAATCGTGGAATTTGCAGGGATACCCCTAGAAAAATGGAAAAATCTGAAAAATATTATGTTGCTGGGTTTTGATGCAGATTGGTGGAGAATCGTTCCACAAATCGTTTAAGCTTCCCGCTTGAGAATCCGATAAGAATTGGCAGAGATATTGCTATGGGTGTTGGCCACGTATGGAAATCGTGGAATTTGCAGGGGACCCCTAGAAAAAATGGAAAAAATCAGAAAAATGTTTTGTTGCAGGGTTTTGATGCAGATTGGTGGAGAATCGATCCACAAATCGTTTAAGGTACCCCGCTTGAGAATCGGTTTAGAATTGGCAGAGATATTTCTATGGGTGTGGGCCACATACGGAAAATCGTGGAATTTGCAGGATACCCCTAGAAAAAATGGTCAAAATTAGAAAAATGTTTTGTTGCAGGGTTTTGATGCAGATTGGTGGAGAATCGATCCACAAATCGTTTAAGGTACCCCCGCTTGAGAATCCGGAAAAGAATTGGCAGAGTTATATCTATGGGAGTTGGGCTATGTATGGAACTCGTGGATTTCGCAGGGGAACCCCTAGAAAAAATGGAAAAAATCAGAAAAATATTTTGATGCAGGGTTTTGATGCAGATTGGTGGAGAATCGATCCACAAATCGTTGAAGCTAGTCCGCTTGAGAATCGGTTGAGAATTGGCAGAGATATTGCTATGGGTGTGGGCCACGTACGGAAATAGTGGAATTTGCAGGGATACCCCTAGAAAAAATGGAAAAAAATCTGAAAAATATTATGTTGCTGGGTTTTGATGCAGATTGGTGGAGAATCGATCCACAAATCGTTTAAGCTGGCCCGCTTGAGAGTCCGATAAGAATTGGCAGAGATATTGCTATGGGTGTTGGCCACGTATGGAAATCGTGGAATTTGCGGGGGACCCCTAGAAAAAATGGAAAAAATCAGAAAAATGTTTTGTTGCAGGGTTTTGATGCAGATTGGTGGAGAATCGATCCACAAATCGTTTAAGGGGGAAATACAATTAAAAGGCCTAAAATGAGGCCTATCTTTGGGAGTGAATTGCAAGTAGGGAATTGATTGAATCTTAGCGATTCTTTTTGCATGTTATTAGGAAATTATTGGGCAATGAAAATCAGTCAAGTATTTCGAAAAATATTATAATTAAGCCCATTTATGATCAATAATGTGGAGTCGTGTTTTGGGGGATAAACTTGTGCTGTGCAGTCTCCACGCCCAGGATCACGTCTAAAAACAAAAACAGGAACTGGGCATTAAACTTAGAAGTACAGCGCACAACATAAATTATTTTATATGTAAGAAAATGGTTTTTCCATGAAAAAATTTGAAATTGAAAAAAATGTTAAAAAAACACACTTTTTTCGACTTTGTTCGTCAAAAAAACATGTTATAAGAAATAAATATGAAAAATCCTTTAATTCATGTTGTGGAGAAATTCATTTCAAACATAAAGCCAAAAACCGCATTCGATTGAAATGAAATCTCTGACCTGTACATTGCACGGCGACTTTGAAAACACGACTTTTCAGTAGAAGCGTTTAAAGTTTACCACTCACTAAAGTTTACCACTGACACGCACTCACTAAATTGCGTATTACTTTGAAAATAAGTACCGGACAGCTTTATGCTTTTAAAGGCTTATTCCCAGACATACATATTTAGAGTACATTAAAACAAAAAAAATTTTTCAAAAAAAATAAATTTTTAATTGTATTTCCCCTCTTATGCTGCCCCGCTTGAGAATCCGATAAGAATTGGCAGAGATATTGCTATGGGTGTTGGCCACGTATGGAAATCGTGGAATTTGCAGGGGTACCCCTAGAAAAAATGGAAACAAATCTGAAAATTATTTTGTTGCAGGGTTTTGATGCAGATTGGTGGAGAATCGATCCACAAATCGTTTAAGCTACCCAGCATGAGAATCGGTTGAGAATTGGCAGAGATATTGCTATGGGTGTGGGCGACGTACGGAAATTGTGGAATTTGCAGGGGTACCCCTAGAAAAAATGGTCAAAATTAGAAAAATGTTTTGTTGCAGGGTTTTGATGCAGATTGGTGGAGAATCGATCCACAAATCGTTTAAGCCACCCTGCTTGAGAATCCGATAAGAATGGCAGAGTTATAGCTATGGGAGTGGGCTATGTATGGTACTCGTGGATTTCGCAGGGGTACCCCTAGAAAAAATGGAAACAAATCTGAAAATTATTTTGTTGCAGGGTTTTGATGCAGATTGGTGGAGAATCGATCCACAAATCGTTTAAGCTACCCAGCATGAGAATCGGTTGAGAATTGGCAGAGATATTGCTATGGGTGTGGGCGACGTAACGGAAATCGTGGAATTTGCAGGGGTACCCCTAGAAAAAATGGAAAAAAACAGAAAAATGTTTTGTTGCAGGGTTTCGATGCAGATTGGTGGAGAATCGATCCACAAATCGTTTAAGCCACCCTGCTTGAGAATCCGATAAGAATGGCAGAGTTATAGCTATGGGAGTGGGCTATGTATGGTACTCGTGGATTTCGCAGGGGTACGCCTAGAAAAAATGGAAAAAATCAGAAAAATATTTTGATGCAGGGTTTTGATGCAGATTGGTGGAGAATCGATCCACAAATCGTTTAAGGTACCCTGCTTGAGAATCCGATAAGAATTGGCAGAGTTATAGCTATGGGAGTGGGTTCTGTGTGGAAATCGTGGATTTCGCAGGTCACCCCTAGAAAAAATGGAAAAAATCAGAAAAATGTTTTGTTGCAGGGTTTCGATGCAGATCGGTGGAGAATCGATCCACAAATCGTTTAAGCCACCCTGCTTGAGAATCTGATAAGAATTGGCAGAGTTATAGCTATGGGAGTGGGTTCTGTGTGGAAATCGTGGATTTCGCAGGGGACCCCTAGAAAAAATGGAAAAAATCAGAAAAATATTTTGATGCAGGGTTTTGATGCAGATTGGTGGAGAATCGATCCACAAATCGTTTAAGCCACCCTGCTTGAGAATCCGATAAGAATGGCAGAGTTATAGCTATGGGAGTGGGCTATGTATGGTACTCGTGGATTTCGCAGGGGTACCCCTAGAAAAAATGGAAACAAATCTGAAAATTATTTTGTTGCAGGGTTTTGATGCAGATTGGTGGAGAATCGATCCACAAATCGTTTAAGCTACCCATCATGAGAATCGGTTGATAATTGGCAGAGATATTGCTATGAGTGTGGGCCACGTACGGAAATCGTGGAATTTGCAGGGATACCCCTAGAAAAAATTGAAAAAATCAGAAAAATGTTTTGTTGCAGGGTTTTGATGCAGATTGGTGGAGAATCGATCCACAAATCGTTTAAGCTACCCACCATGAGAATCGGTTGAGAATTGGCAGAGATATTGCAGGGTTTTGATGCAGATTGGTGGAGAATCGATCCACAAATCGTTTAAGCCACCTTTCTTGAGAATCCGATAAGAATGGCAGAGTTATAGCTATGGGAGTGGGCTATGGAAAATAGCCTCTGTGTGGAAATCGTGGATTTCGCAGGGGACCCCTAGAAAAAATGGAAAAAATCAGAAAAATATTTTGATGCAGGGTTTTGATGCAGATTGGTGGAGAATCGATCCACAAATCGTTTAAGCCACCCTGCTTGAGAATCCGATAAGAATGGCAGAGTTATAGCTATGGGAGTGGGCCATGTATGGTACTCGTGGATTTCGCAGGGGTACCCCTAGAAAAAATGGAAAAAATCAGAAAAATGTTTTGTTGCAGGGTTTCGATGCAGATCGGGAGAATCGATCCACAAATCGTTTAAGGTACCCTGCTTGAGAATCCGATAAGAATTGGCAGAGTTATAGCTATGGGAGTGGGTTCTGTGTGGAAATCGTGGATTTCGCAGGTGACCCCTAGAAAAATGGAAAAATCAGAAAAATGTTTTGTTGCAGGGTTTCGATGCAGATCGGTGGAGAATCGATCCACTTTAAATCGTTTAACCCTGCTTGAGAATCCGATAAGAATTGGCGAGAGTTATAGCTATGGGAGTGGGTTCTGTGGGGAAATCGTGGATTTCGCAGGGGACCCCTAGAAAAAATGGAAAAATCAGAAAATATTTTGATGCAGGGTTTTGATGCAGATTGGTGGAGAATCGATCCACAAATCGTTTAAGCCACCCTGCTTGAGAACTGATAAGAATGGCAGAGTTATAGCTATGGGAGTGGGCTATGTATGGTACTCGTGGATTTCGCAGGGGTACCCCTAGAAAAAATGGAAACAAATCTGAAAATTATTTTGTTGCAGGGTTTTGATGCAGATTGGTGGAGAATCGATCCACAAATCGTTTAAGCTACCCATCATGAGAATCGGTTGATAATTGGCAGAGATATTGCTATGAGTGTGTGGGCCACGTACGGAAATCGTGGAATTTGCAGGGATACCCCTAGAAAAAATTGAAAAATCAGAAAAATGTTTTGTTGGAGGGTTTTGATGCAGATTGGTGGAGAATCGATCCAAATCGTTTAAGCTACCCAGCATGAGAATCGGTTGAGAATTGGCAGAGATATTGCAGGGTTTTGATGCAGATTGGTGGAGAATCGATCCACAAATCGTTTAAGCCACCTTGCTTGAGAATCCGATAAGAATGGCAGAGTTATAGCTATGGGAGTGGGCTATGGAAAATAGCCTCTGTGTGGAAATCGTGGATTTGCAGGGACCCCTAGAAAAAATGGAAAAATCAGAAAAATATTTTGATGCAGGGTTTTGATGCAGATTGGTGGAGAATCGATCCACAAATCGTTTAAGCCACCCTGCTTGAGAATCCGATAAGAATGGCAGAGTTATAGCTATGGGAGTGGGCTATGTATGGTACTCGTGGATTTCGCAGGGGTACCCCTAGAAAAATGGAAACAAATCTGAAAATTATTTTGTTGCAGGGTTTTTGATGCAGATTGGTGGAGAATCGATCCACAAATCGTTTAAGCTACCCATCATGAGAATCGGTTGATAATTGGCAGAGATGTTGCTATGAGTGTGGGCCACGTACGGAAATCGTGGAATTTGCAGGGATACCCCTAGAAAAATTGAAAAAAATCAGAAAATGTTTTGTTGCAGGGTTTTGATGCAGATTGGTGGAGAATCGATCCACAAATCGTTTAAGCCACCCCTGCTTGAGAATCCGATAAGAATGGCAGAGTTATAGCTATGGGAGTGGGCTATGTATGGGCTATGTACTCGTGGATTTCGCAGGGGTACCCCTAGAAAAAATGGAAACAAATCTGAAAATTATTTTGTTGCAGGGTTTTGATGCAGATTGGTGGAGAATCGATCCACAAATCGTTTAAGCTACCCATCATGAGAATCGGTTGATAATTGGCAGAGATGTTGCTATGAGTGTGGGCCACGTACGGAAATCGTGGAATTTGCAGGGATACCCCTAGAAAAAATTGAAAAAATCAGAAAAATGTTTTGTTGCAGGGTTTTGATGGAGATTGGTGGAGAATCGATCCACAAATCGTTTAAGCCACCCTGCTTGAGAATCCGATAAGAATGGCAGAGTTATAGCTATGGGAGTGGGCTATGTATGGGCTATGTACTCGTGGATTTCGCAGGGGTACCCCTAGAAAAAATGGAAACAAATCTGAAAATTATTTTGTTGCAGGGTTTTGATGCAGATTGGTGGAGAATCGATCCACAAATCGTTTAAGCTACCCATCATGAGAATCGGTTGAGAATTGGCAGCGATATTGCTATGAGTGTGGGCCACGTACGGAAATCGAGGAATTTGCAGGGATACCCCTAGAAAAAAATGAAAAAATCAGAAAAATGTTTTGTTGCAGGGTTTTGATGCAGATTGGTGGAGAATCGATCCACAAATCGTTTAAGCCACGCTGCTTAATAATCCGATAAGAATTGGCAGAGTTATAGCTATGGGAGTGGGTTATGTGTGGAAATCGTGGATTTCGCAGGGGTACCCCCTAGAAAAACCCTAGGTTGTAATGCAAATCGATGGTTTGAGGTACCCCGCTTGAGAATCGGTTGAGAATTGGCAGAGATATTGCTATGGTGTGGGCCACATAAGGGAAACGTGGAATTTGCAGCGATACTCCTAGAAAAAATGGAATAAATCAGAAAATATTTTGATGCAGGGTTTTGATGCAGATTGGTGGAGAATCGATCCACAAATCGTTTAAGCTACCCCGCTTGAGAATCCGATAAGAATTGGCAGAGATATTGCTATGGGTGTGGGTCACGTACGGAAATCGTGGAATTTGCAGGGATACCCCTAGAAAAAATGGAAAAAATCAGAAAAATATTTTGATGATGAAAATCGATCTACAAATCGTTTAAGCTACCCTGCTTGAGAATCCGATAAGAATTGGCAGAGTTATAGCTATGGGAGTGGGTTATGTGTGAAATCGTGGATTTTGCGGGGGTACCCCCCTAGAAAAAAATGGAAAAAATCAGAAAAATGTGGGTACCCCTAGAAATAATGGAAACAAATCTGAAAATTATTTTGTTGCAGGGTTTTGATGCAGATTGGTGGAGAATCGATCCACAAATCGTTTAAGCTACCCATCATGAGAATCGGTTGAGAATTGGCAGAGATATTGCTATGAGTGTGGGCCACGTACGGAAATCGTGGAATTTGCAGGGATACCCCTAGAAAAAATGGAAAAAATCAGAAAAATGTTTTGTTGCAGGGTTTTGATGCAGATTGGTGGAGAATCGATCCACAAATCGTTTAAGGCCACCCTGCTTGAGAATCCGAT
>JAECYA010000079.1:0-83774 GCA_018153455.1 Drosophila parabipectinata
TTTGCAAGCTAATAACACGGCACGCATTAAATTCCGGCTCTAGCTCGTCAGCGAATGGAGTGGTGTTCTTCAGCGGTTATAGCCTACAGGTGCTCATAGTTATCTGAGATAAATCAGTTTTATTTGCGTGCCAAAAACGAGCCAATTTCGGCCGGACAAGAGATAGCTTAACAAACGGACGGACAAGACCTAGGATAGTACTCTCACTTTGCGCACCCCGAGATGTAAAAGGGGTGTCTTCAGCCCACCCTACCATGGCCAGTGCGTTTTCCCAACGATCCTGCAACAGGCCCCTTTGAGTTTATGACCCTACGACGGCTTTGTGATCGGCATGGAGTTACAACAGGGTTTTCTACTCTTTCATTATAATGGCGTATTTATTAAACTTAAAAATGTACATCTCGTTTTGTTTACTTTTGTTTTCTTGAGTTAAAGCCTAAAAGATTACTTCATTTCTTAATAACTACTGTTTTACAAACTTCTATTACTTAGAACCAATGCTAATAATTTGTATTTGAATTTAGGAAGGATTTTTTTTACGTATTATTTATATATTTATATCTTTCTAAGTGTAATATTTATTATTAAATGCAAATATTTCTAATTAAACGCATGTGATGCAATTTCTTATTCATTATATTCAAATGTTTTCTTTTTATTTTTTTACTTTATCTTCTCCCTTTTTTTTTCTTTAATAGTGCCTAATAAGTTAACTTTATTTTTAACGTATTCATTTCATTTCATTTGATTTCAAATTTCGGTTCTGAATCGAGATGACATGCATATGCAGACGAAAAAGGTAAATATTGGGCAGACTTGGCTCACCTGATAAACTCCACCGTTGAAAGCGCTTCCAAATATCGGAGGTGTCGTAAGAAGTCTGTAAATAAATGCAAGTCCAAAGCGACTCGCGAAGACTAAAATTTTCAGCACACACACCCACATCGAGACTTAACCGAATTTATCTTATCGGCGTTTTTATTCAATTTCGCCCTCTATCTAATACAACTTCTTACTCGTTTTTAATCATCATCTTTTCTAACTTACATCACACCCGTTTTTGATCTATTCCTTTTTTTTTTTTCTTTTTTTTTTTTCCTTTTTACAAATATACAAATTTAATTTTTACACAATTTTAGCATGTGGTTTTAACCTTATTTTTTTTTTTTTTTTTTTAACCGATTTTAACTTTGTACCGATTTTAAATTTGCTAAACTAGGTTTTTGGATTATACTTTATAGTTAGATTAACTAATGACTTTATGTGGTTTTGATGATACTTGGCATGGACGACACCTTTGCCATCCTCGCGACGTTCCCTAATTTTGGGTATTTGTTTGGGAGCTAATCGCACGGAGTTCTTAGCTGTCTATCAGCAACGCGCAGACTAAACTAGCAGCGAGTTTTCGTCTGCTCTTTTTCTTGTGTCTGACGATCACCCTACGAAAACAACACCGCAAACCAATTGATGCTGATATGAGCTGGGCTGGGATGATGGGCTGGGCGTAGATAATGTTGACTGGCGGAGTTCTGGATCTGGTCGGTATGGGTAATTTAGCTGCCCTCTTAGGGCAGGAATTAGCGTTCCTATGCTCGCCTCCTTCGGCTCCAAAGCTGGGGTTACTCGGCGATAGCTTCAACCAAAAAATTTGTGGATGGATCTGGATCTGACGTACATCCGTGCCGGTCCAGAGTCTGATTCCAAAAGAAAGCATCAGATTCTCGATCTCAGTTTCTACAAGATGGCTTACTGCCAGGGCTAGACTTCTGCTACTCCTAAAACGCTAAAGTAAATGCAGTCCTGCCTAATCCCTACGTCTAATGTTGCCAATTTACCACCCGTACCGCCCGCTAGGTGGCACTAGTAAGCACAGGGTCTGCGGTTTAGAACCCCACTACAACACCCCCCCGCTAACATCAGACTTGGTGGTAAACCCAACAAGGCTGATCCCGCCAGGACTATTGCCGCAGATCCTTTGCATGGTAGCGTCCAACCAGCTTACCTTGCAGATCCTCAATATCGTAGTACGAATTTCCTAACTTCTGACGGACCCGTGCCTTTACAAAAGCAGGACCTAATTTGGCATTATATCCTGTCTGGAAACTACTTTGTTTAAAATTTCTCCGAAAAACTTCTTGCCCGATGGAGTAGGAAATCTCACGTGATCTAAGATTATAGCGATCTCTGTTAACACCATCTCGTTTTTCTGACAGCATAACTGCCTTATTATGAGCTAGCTCTAATGAGTCTGACTTAGTGAATGCTATTCCTCTGTCCTGTAATGATTGTAGCGACCTTAACAAAGCGTAAGTACCTCCAGATGTAACCATGTGTTGGCCAAACACCATATAGTAGGGCGATGTCCCGAGGGATGAGTGGGTAGCTGACCTGAGGGCGCAGCAAATGCTGCTTAGATTCACATCCCAATCTTTTTGGGTAGTATCTACATATGCACGTATAGCCGTTATTATTGATCTATTCACCCGCTCTGACGCATTTGATTGAGGGGCATGAATGGCTGTGAGCTTATGGGTAATTCGGTGTTCCCTCAGCAACTTTTGAAACAATTCAGCCCTAAATTGTGTGCCGTTATCCGAAACAATTAACTCTGGCACTCCGAACAAGTGGAACAATTCTTCTTTCATGTATTTCACTACGACAGTCGACTCCATTTTCTTTATGGCTTTTAAAAAAACAAATTTTGAAAAGTGATCTAGAACTATGAAAATTGCGATGTTTCCACTACGCGACCGCGGATATGGTCCCAGAAAACCGATGTATAAACGCTGAAAGAATCGTTGCGATTCTGGAGCTTTTCCCATGGGAGGTCTTAGAGGACAGTTGGGAGCTTTTGTAGCCTTGCATGCATCGCAATTACTGACATAAGCCTTAACATCGCTCACCAAACCTGGCCAGTAATAGTAGCGGCGTACTCTTTCTAGCGTCTTATGCACGCCTCCATGAGCAGCAAGTGGGTGATCGTGGGCATTTTTCAGAACATTGCCCACCAGCTGTAATGGTACCCACAGTTTCCAGATATAGACATCATGAAGGGGCTCGCCTGTTGCGTGCTCTGAGCGTCGGTAAACCAAGTTATCCACAACCTTTAAGTCGGGAAGCTTCGCACTGTTGGCCCTGACACTGTCTACCAGGCTTAAATATTCTGGGCCTTGAAAATGTTCGGACGCTACATCCACCAGCAACCCATGCGAAGCATCAATACTCGCTATTTCGTCTTCGTTGACCCTTGACAGAGCATCTGGAACAACGTTAAGTGATCCTCGGCGATGCTCAATCTTAAATTTAAATCCCTGCAGTTTAAGAGCCCATCTCGCTAAACGGGAACTCAGGTCCGATTGGCCCATTAACCACTTTAGGGATGCATGGTCAGTAATTATTGTGAAATCCTGGCCTTCTACATAGGGACGAAATCTTTTCACGCCTACTATTGCTGCCAAACACTCTTGTTCAGTTACTGAATAGTTTCTTTGTGCCTTATTAAGTTTTTTAGAAACGAATGCGATCGGGTATTCGTCACCCTGATCCGTTTTCTGGACCAAAACTCCACCTACGCCACTTTTGCTGGCATCGCACTGGATGTAAAAGGGCTTAGTAAAATCTGGGCTTCGAAGGACGGGCGCAGTACATAACCTGCGCTTTAGCTCAATGAATGCCTGATGTCCTCTTTCGGTCATTGTGAATTTCCTTTTAGCTCTGAGTAAATCAGTAAGAGGAGCGGCTACAGTGGCAAAATTGTCAATGAATTTACGGTACCAACCCGCCATTCCGAGAAAACTTCTCAGACTCTTCAAGGTTTTCGGCAGAGGAAACTTTTCAATCGCTGCCACTTTTTCGGGATCTGTGCGTATTTCGCCCTCCCCGATCACATGCCCTAAATATTTGACGTGCTGGACGCAGAAATGGCTTTTCTGAACATTAATTGTCAACCCGGCAGACCGGATGCAGTCCGCCACTGTCTTTAGAACCCTTATGTGGTTTTCAAATGTGTCCGAAACTAGAAGTAGATCGTCGAGGTAGATAAACACCTCATTTCGCAATGACGCCGGAATAACTTTGTCCATAAGTCGCGACATTGTTTGTCCTGCATTACACAAGCCAAACGGCATTACCTTAAATTGGTAAAGTGGGCGACCTGGGATCGTAAACGCAGTCTTATCCCTGGACGCTGGATCTAGCGGAATTTGCCAGAATGCATCCTTTAAGTCGAGACTGCTTATAAACATTGCTTTTGGCAAGCGACTCAGAATACCATCTATCTGTGGAAGCGGATTCGCATCCTTCACGGTCACGGCGTTCACTTTCCTGCTGTCGAGGCAAAGTCTGACCTTACCAGGTTTCTGCACCAGAACCACTGGAGAGGACCAGGCGCTGTCTGATTCTTCTACAACCCCCAGTTCCAGCATTCGATCGACTTCACCATATAACAGCTTCTCTACAGCTGGCGATACGGGGAAATGCCTTTGCTTTATGGGCTTGGCTTCGCCCACATCGATATGATGCGATAAAAGATTCGTTTTGCCCAATCCAGCGGAGGCAAATGATGGAAACTGATCCACTACTCCCTGCAAGGTTTCCTTTTGGTCCTGGGTAAGATTGTGAGCACTTAGCTCCGAAATTTGGATATTTGGAGGTAGTAAGTCAAAGAGTTTCCAAAAATCTACGCCTAAGTAGAGGTTTTGTTTTGAAGATGGAACTATGTATAACTGAATCGCCTTAATCTGGCCGTTGTATTCTATATTTGTGTTTAATCGACCTATAATATTTTGCTTACTTCCATCTGCTGTAGAAACATTATTAAAGACTCTGTGGATAGGAACTTCGCTCCCCAGAACTTCCTGTGCAAACTGCCCCCCAATACAGCTCATAGATGCGCCCGTGTCCATAAGCCCTTTGATATTCCGATCCAGCATTTTTACAATAGTATACGGACGACCGTCGCCATTATTGCTGCGAAGCGCACACAAATCCTTGGTGACTTTCCAGAATCTTTTTAATCTATTGGTATTCCGTGACTTATTTTTAGCATCAGGTTTTTTAAGATAAGCTTGTTTATTGGTAATGTTCCTAAAAATATTGATTTTCTGATGCCATCCCTCTACAGGACCAACATCAGTTTTGAATGAGTCCATGACAGGACTTATAGCTGCTCGCTTTCCGTATTTGTCGACTGAGTCCGTTGAACACACCGAGAACGAGCGGCTTGGGTGTTCAGCAGCTTGTTTTTTTGGCACTTTAGGCATGCCGGCTTATATGTGTTGCGTGCCCCACATCCGTAACAAAACACTTTACGAGGAGCCGTGCAATCCTGGTACCTGTGGCCCTCCTTCCTACAGTTCCAGCATATTAATGACATTGCTTCGATGACCCCCTCTTCGTCCTCAAAGAATTCCGATTCAGACTCTTTATGCTCAACTTGAAGAAGTTCTGAGACGTTACTTTTGAATGGGGTACCCTTTTTATATATCTGATCCCGTTTTACTTCCTCTAGAAAGCATTCTCTCCTTCTACATATTTCGCGAAGCTTTGAGATCGACTCAGTTGGGATATTTAAAATTTCGTGTCTGATCTCAGCTCGCAAATTTCGACGTAAAATCTCTATTAAAGATTTATCCTCTAAAGGGCAGTCTAAGCTGTCCGTTAATTGAACCACGGCGTCATAAAACGAGTCGAAACTTTCTTTTTCTTTCTGTTTGCGATCCCGAATTAATTCTCGTATATCAACATCCGTTCTAGTATCCCTGAACTGCCGGCGAAGTGCGTCACACAATTCGGTCCACTTAACGGATGGCACCGATTTATGGTATCGCCAGTAAAAGTCATTGGCTTTACCCTCAAACAAAGCACTTGCGTTGCCACACATAACATCGAACTTTGAATCGAGAGTTTGACCGGTTAACGCGTGTACCCTATAAATAAAATTATCTACGCTAATGCCTCCTGGGTCTCCACTAAACCGAAGTTTCCATCCATTCATTATATGCGCCACCTTATCTGGCCTTTGTGAAAGTTCTGAGGCGCTTGACCGAGGAGAGATGTTAGCCTGCGCTTGTCTTTGCCCAACATTCACCTGGCCAGCATCTATGCCAAGAAGCTGATCAAGTGACGGACTTGGGTCTGTCGCCCCCTGAAATGGCTGGTGGGGAATTCTGGCGGCTAGGTTCGACTGGATCATGAGGGACATTTTCTCTGTTAGTTGGGTTAGCAACTCGTGCTGCATACTTTTAACAGCATCTAATACCATACTTTGTACATCCTCACCCCTTCGCTCTTGACTCTGCCGTTCTTTCTCCATACTTTCTGATCCCCGACTTTCGCCTTCTGTTTGCGAACTTATAAGTTTCTGCCTTCTTGTATTTTGTGCAATAAAGCTATCTGATCTCGCAATAGGTTCCCCAGAGAAAGTCGCTTTGCAGGTAGGGCAAGTTTTCTTGCTCTTTAGATGTGTGCTCATACACTTCCTATGAAACCCGTGCCCACATTTCGTTTTGTATAACTCTTTGTCAGGAATTCGCGAATTGCATAAAATACAAAAATGAGATGATCCTCCAGCTTCTTCGTTATCTGAATGGTCTACACCCATATCCTATGATTATTATTATTTGTTGTTTTATTTCGAAACTATTGTTATTCAATTTGAAGATCTCGTGCTTAGCGCTGCCACTTAAAACCACAATTCTGAATATTTAAAGATATAAGTCACTAGATTATGTCCAAAAAAATATATATATTACGATAAAGAAATTAACTCCATGCCTAACCAAGAGCTGATTGTCGAAGGTCTTTCTTATATGTGAGAGGAAAAAGAAATTATCTGAAAAAATACGAGAAAAAGGCGCAGCAAAAAAAATTAAAACTCATCAAGCGGCTACATAAGCGGCTTTACTTATGTGACCTTCGTAACAAGCGTGGCCAATCTCTACTATTATTAGTTATCTTTGAGATTGTACTTCCAAGCACTTCATACTTAGCCCCAATAAAGTTTCAATACTAAAAACTGCCTAAAGATTTGCTTCCGAATTTGCGGCCAGGCTCTTGCTCGCAAGCATAAGCTCTGTAATCCTGCATTCTCGACTTAGTAGACCTTTAGCTACTTCACCTATTCCTCGCTAGTTCAAGCGCGGTTAGCCAAACTAATAATTGATCATAATTGGCCAAATCCAAAGCGCTTGCCTATTGTGGTTGAACACAATTAAAGGAGACTGCTGTATTAATTCTTTCTTCGTGGTGAGTTTTGTTTTTTCTTTCTGAAAATATAAAAACTGCATTCCAATGCGACTGAAAGTTGACACTGCTGACTAGGAAATTTATAGAAATGGAAATGAAAAGAAAGGTTTGTTTGTTTCGCTATTGAGTGAGCTTCACTGTACAGTCAAGCCCCACGTTGGGCGCCATCATTATTCAGATATTACTTATTATTATTCTTTGCAAGCTAATAACACGGCACGCATTAAATTCCGGCTCTAGCTCGTCAGCGAATGGAGTGGTGTTCTTCAGCGGTTATAGCCTACAGGTGCTCATAGTTATCTGAGATAAATCAGTTTTATTTGCGTGCCAAAAACGAGCCAATTTCGACCGGACAAGAGATAGCTTAACAAACGGACGGACAAGACCTAGGATAGTACTCTCACTTTGCGCACCCCGAGATGTAAAAGGGGTGTCTTCAGCCCACCCTACCATGGCCAGTGCGTTTTCCCAACGATCCTGCAACAGGCCCCTTTGAGTTTATGACCCTACGACGGCTTTGTGATCGGCATGGAGTTACAACAGGGTTTTCTACTCTTTCATTATAATGGCGTATTTATTAAACTTAAAAATGTACATCTCGTTTTGTTTACTTTTGTTTTCTTGAGTTAAAGCCTAAAAGATTACTTCATTTCTTAATAACTACTGTTTTACAAACTTCTATTACTTAGAACCAATGCTAATAATTTGTATTTGAATTTAGGAAGGATTTTTTTACGTATTATTTATATATTTATATTTTACTAAGTGTAATATTTATTATTAAGTGCAAATATTTCTAATTAAACGCATGTGATGCAATTTCTTATTCATTATATTCAAATGTTTTCTTTTTATTTTTTTACTTTATCTTCTCCTTTTTTTTTCTTTAATAGTGCCTAATAAGTTAACTTTATTTTTAACGTATTCATTTCATTTCATTTGATTTCAAATTTCGGTTCTGAATCGAGATGACATGCTTATGCAGACGAAAAAGGTAAATATTGGGCAGACTTGGCTCACCTGATAAACTCCACCGTTGAAAGCGCTTCCAAATATCGGAGGTGTCGTAAGAAGTCTGTAAATAAATGCAAGTCCAAAGCGACTCGCGAAGACTAAAATTTTCAGCACACACACCCACATCGAGACTTAACCGAATTTATCTTATCGGCGTTTTTATTCAATTTCGCCCTCTATCTAATACAACTTCTTACTCGTTTTTAATCATCATCTTTTCTAACTTACATCACACCCGTTTTTGATCTATTCCTTTTTTTTTTCCCTTTTTTTTTTCTCCTTTTACAAATATACAAATTTAATTTTTACACAATTTTAGCATGTGGTTTTAACCTTATTTTTTTTTTTTTTAACCGATTTTAACTTTGTACCGATTTTAAATTTGCTAAACTAGGTTTTTGGATTATACTTTATAGTTAGATTAACTAATGACTTTATGTGGTTTTGATGATACTTGGCATGGACGACACCTTTGCCATCCTCGCGACGTTCCCTAATTTTGGGTATTTGTTTGGGAGCTAATCGCACGGAGTTCTTAGCTGTCTATCAGCAACGCGCAGACTAAACTAGCAGCGAGTTTTCGTCTGCTCTTTTTCTTGTGTCTGACGATCACCCTACGAAAACAACACCGCAAACCAATTGATGCTGATATGAGCTGGGCTGGGATGATGGGCTGGGCGTAGATAATGTTGACTGGCGGAGTTCTGGATCTGGTCGGTATGGGTAATTTAGCTGCCCTCTTAGGGCAGGAATTAGCGTTCCTATGCTCGCCTCCTTCGGCTCCAAAGCTGGGGTTACTCGGCGATAGCTTCAACCAAAAAAATTTGTGGATGGATCTGGATCTGACGTACATCCGTGCCGGTCCAGAGTCTGATTCCAAAAGAAAGCATCAGATTCTCGATCTCAGTTTCTACAAGATGGCTTACTGCCAGGGCTAGACTTCTGCTACTCCTAAAACGCTAAAGTAAATGCAGTCCTGCCTAATCCCTACGTCTAATGTTGCCAATTTACCACCCGTACCGCCCGCTAGGTGGCACTAGTAAGCACAGGGTCTGCGGTTTAGAACCCCACTACAAAACACGAAAGTTGGGTCATTTCCGATCGTTCAGTTATATGGCAGCTATAAGATATAGTCGGCCGATCCTTATGAAATTTGGCATGTCGTATTATTTTGCCAAAAATAGCTCTCATGTGAAATTTGAACTCTCTAACTCTAAAAACATCAAAGTTATACCATTTCCGACCAATCAGTTATATGGCAGCTATAGGATATAGCCGGCCGATTCCGGCCGTTCCGACTTATATACTGCGTGCAAAGGAAAGAAGGGTGTGTGCAAAGTTTCAAGACGATAGCTTCAAAACTGAGAGACTAGTTCGCGTAGAAACGGACAGACAGACGGACAGACAGACGGACAGACGGACAGACGGACATGCTCATATCAACTCAGGAGGTGATCCTGATCAAGAATATATATACTTTATAGGGTCGGAGATGTCTCCTTCACTGCGTTGCACACTTTTGGACAAAATTATAATACCCTCTGCAAGGGTATAAAAACTATGTCATTTAGTTTATATTGAATGCATTAGACATAAGAAAACCTACTATGGGGAAGATGTATAAGAAGTAGGGGTCATAAGTTATATACTGAAGTAGTTAATAAAGTAAGTCTTAGTCCTAGAGATGATAAAAGATGGGTATTAGTTTGTAATATTAATACTTTAGCATATGGCCATTATAAATTAAGATCTTTATTAAATACAAATGGATAATGTCAATAATATTGTACGTATTTTCAAAAATATTAAATAAGACAAAAAAAATAAAAATAAAAATAAAAATAAAAATTAATAAATAAATAAATAAATAATAATAATAATAATAAAAATTAAAAATGTATATATGTATGTATAATTTGTATAAATAAATTCCAATTTGTAAAATTTTATTTTAATAAATCTGTTTTATTTATCCATTTATTTATTTATAAATAAATAAATAAATAAATATTTTTATTTATACATTTATTTATTACATTTATTTATTTATCCAAGTTTTCCAATATAATTGTACGTGGCGAAGTAAAAAGGAATTTTTATCCAAGTTTCTATCGAATATTATTATCGATATAGATATTGGAAAGAGCCTGACATGTTATCCTAATTTTTTTACCAACTGTAAAATTCACAAAAAACTTAAGCTTAGATGTGCTCTAAATAATTTATTTAAGCTTCTTGGAATTTTAGAAAACTGTAATTACGATATATACTATAACGGAGAATCATATGTATAAATTACTTTAATAAATAGTATGATTTTAGTACTTTAATTGAGAAGTTGTTTTAGCAAAATGGATCGCATCTTTGGAAATGATCCTCGTAAAAAAGGATACAGTCAACTTATATACTGCAACTATTGCGGTTCTGATACTCATTTTGAAAAGGACTGCGCTAAAAAACTGGACCAGGAAAAAAATCATAAGAACAATTTATTTTTGATAATTAGCATTGAATAAACAAAGAAACTTTTATCAAAATGTTTACACAATTTTTTCATCCTTTTATGATGCTTATTTGTGGCCCCTCAGGATCGGGTAAAACAACATTTTTGAAAAATTTAATAAATGGAAGGAAGGACTTAATAAGTACTTCAATAGAAAGAATAATATGTTGTTATAGTTATAATAGGTGAAGAGCAAGCGAAACCAAATTTTACCAATATTGAATATTACCATGGGGTACCTGACTCCATTGAAAATGAAAATAATGAACCTTTACTTTTGGTATTAGATGATTTGATGAATATTGAATATTACCATGGGGTACCTGACTCCATTGAAAATGAAAATAATGAACCTTTACTTTTGGTATTAGATGATTTGATGATGGGAGCATTTAATAAAAATGTACGTGAACTTTTTACCAAAGGATCTCATCATCGAAATTTATCTGTAATTGTTGTAACACAAAATATATTTCATAAATCTACTCACACCCGAGACATATCACTAAATACAAAATACATTGTGGCATTTAAAAAATCCTAGAGATAAATTACAATTTCAACGTATACGTTACGTTTCAACGTATAACGTATTTCAATACCGAGTTAGTAAAAACATTGTCGGAGATAGTGATAAATACTTTAAAAGAAAACCATAAAATATCAAAAAATATCTTGAATTCATTAAAAAAGTATAAAAATGTATTACAACATATTTCCAGCTCAAAACAATCTTTAGATTCTAAGAGAAGCGTTCTTATTCAAAAAGGAGGTTTTTTACCAATTTTAATAAGTTCATTGCTTTCTGGGATTTTTGAAAAAAATTTTGAATCATGATTAAAAGTAAGCATCAGCTAAACAAAGTAATCTTAATGCATCCAAATGCATACCATAAACTTTTAGTAAATGATCGAGGAAATGATCTTATAAATTTAAAATGTTTACCAATTTTAAACAATAAAAAAATTAGTGATTATGATAAATGGATTAAAATTTAACAAGAATTATGTGAATACCAAAATAAAAAGAGAAACAAAGCTGTTTTGCATCAATCGGTATCAAAATCCCCGTTTTCATTAAATCAAAATGTAGAAACCCAAACATATATAGATGATTGAAAAGATTCTATTTCCAGTTCCAGTTTCCAGTACTAAAGAATACAAGAACGAGTCATCATTTAAAAGAGAGGATTTACCCGATTTAGCCATTTTACCCAGCAATGAAGAAGAACAATCATCTGAGAAATCTGTTTTTAATTCCAATTAATAATAAACGATCACTCGCAGATACTTCTATCACTGATGATAAGATTTTAAAAAAATCATTAGTTAAGAAAAAAAGAATTGTAAAAGGAAATTCTACTGAAAAAAAACTGAAACTGAGAAATAAGGTTAAAAAGAATAGAGATTTCCCCTTTTAGAAATCTTAAGTATATAAGTGATTTAGAAAAATTGCAAAGGGAAAACCGCAAAGAAAACAATATCCAAATTGGTAAAAATAAATTAAATTGGATCTCATATTCTTAACTGCAGAGCTTAAAATGTTTTTTTTTTTAAAACGAGTTTTATATTACATTGCTCAGCAATGACTCCTTAAATGTGTTTCCTGATGATGTAAAATGCGCTTTTACAAATATTGTAAACCTTCCTGAAACAATGTCTGAGGAATGGGAAGTCGGTATAACTGATATACATATATTTAAATAATTCTTTTCGAAAAAATCCTAAAAAAAGGAGAGGAACAAAAGAAAATGAATCAGAAGAATCAAGCTCTAATTCAAAAGAATTTATAAGTTTAGTAAATTCTGAAACATTTCGATACAAAACGGCACCAATGAAAGCGGATGAGATGGAATGCGGTGCAATATTTATTTACACGGACATTATAAAGCCTCATTGTGTAAGAAGGAAAAGACCACGTTGCTTAAGAATTTTATTTACAAATGGAAAAGAAAAATTTATGCAGTTTAGAAATGTTGAATATTATCCTATTGAAAATTTTTCACCAAACGAAATTTCAATATTAATTACTGATTCAAGTGGATTTTGAAGTTTAACTACCGAACTGAGCGGACGTGCGTGTCCGAGCTCCGGGAAAACTGCACCATAACCTCTGCAACTCAAAGTACCGCGACGTCAACGACTCCAGCGAGTACAAAAACAAAAACCTCGGAAAGTGCCAAAGCGGTAACGGCCACACAGACTGGAATGGATCGCTACATCCAAATTAAGCGCAAGCTTAGCCCGCAGAGTAATCCGGCAGGCAACAAAACAAAAATTAACCGTGTCCTGGATATCGATAAAGAACAAGACAGATCCACTACTAACAGATTTGCCCTACTGGCGGAGGTTGAGGAAAACCAACCAGCCCAAGACACTGCAAAAAAACCCAAGCCCCCTCCAATCTATATTAGGGAAAAAAGCTCGAGTGCCCTGGTCAACAAAATTGCGTCGATGATCGGGAACGGTGACAACTTTCATGTTGTTCCGCTTATCAAAGGGAACATCCATGAAACAAAGGTGCAAACCAAGTCTGAAGAGCACTTCCGAATCGTGTCCAAATATCTGGACACTGTACAGAAAAACTATTACACGTACCAGCTGAAAAGCAGTAAGGGCCTACAAGTGGTAGTAAAGGGAATAGAACCTGATGTTACCGCCGAGGAAATAAAAACCGCCCTTAAAGAAAAGGGCTTCGCCGCCAAGAATGTTATTAACATTCTAAATAAAGATAAAAAGCCACAACCCCTCTTCAAGGTCGAGCTCGAGCCAGAAAGCAGGTCGCTGAAGAAGAACGAAGTCCACCCAATCTACAACCAGCAATATCTTTTGCATCGGAAAATCACTGTTGAAGAGCCACATAAACGCAACGGTCCAGTGCAATGCACTAACTGTCAAGAGTATGGACACACAAGGTCTTACTGCACACTTCGGGCTGTCTGTGTAGTCTGCGGAAACGCCCACAAGTCCGCTTGCTGCACTACAAACAAGGACAGAACCTTGAAGAAATGTGGAAACTGCGGAGACAGCCATACAGCAAACTATAGGGGATGTATGGTGTATAAGGAGTTAAAGAGTCGCATGCGTCAAGCGACCGCAACGCGCAACC
The DNA here is from genome assembly GCA_018153455.1 of Drosophila parabipectinata. NCBI lineage: Eukaryota > Metazoa > Arthropoda > Insecta > Diptera > Drosophilidae > Drosophila > Drosophila parabipectinata. The sequence goes on from JAECYA010000079.1 coordinate 13,871, forward strand.
AAAATCCACAGAATGCGTACATTGCGTCAAAAACTACGCCAGACGTCTTCTTCGCCAAAGCTGCGAGATCCTCATTCGGTCCACTAAACACCACCAACGGCTTCTCCTACGCCGATGCTCTACGATCTGGAAGGGAAATTCCAATTCAGCCTAACTCTCAAAGCGCTCAACAGGCCCCAGAACAGCCACACAGCAAAACGGAAACTATGATGCTTACCCTCCAACAAAGTATGATGGAGATTATGTCATTCATAAAAACGACCATGCAAACGCTTGTTTAAAACCAGAACATGGTGATACAGCTGCTCGTAGCACAACAGTCTAAATAATCTATGCAGGCGCTACGAATATTAATGTGGAACGCCAATGGTGTCTCACGGCATAAACTAGAATTATCACAGTTCTTAACCGAAAACCATATTGACGTTATGCTACTGGTGGAAACGCATCTTACAAGCAAATACAACTTTCATATAAGAGGCTACACAGTCTACCGCACAGATCATCCAGATGGGAAAGCCCACGGCAGAACTGGAGTTCTAATCAGAGAACGCATTAAACACCATTTTCACAAAAGGTTTGCAACAAACTTCTTGCCGGCCACATCGATACAAATTCAGTCATGCAACGGAATCCTTTTAATCGCTGCCGTTTACTGCCCTCCTCGTTTCGCAATCTCGGAAGGACAATTTATGGACTTCTACAATTCACTTGGGGATCGATTTATAGCCGCAGGAGACTACAACGCCAAACATACGCACTGGGGTTCACGTCTAGTGACTCCCAAAGAAAGACAATTGTACAATGCAATTATAAATGTGAAAAATAAACTGGACTACGTTTCCCCTGGAAGCCCCACATACTGGTCAACAGACTCACGAAAGCTACCAGACCCTATTGATTTTGCAGTGACAAAAAACATACCTCGCAATCTAATAAATGCCAAAGCAGTCTCGGACTTATCATCAGACCACTCGCCTGTGCTTCTAACGCTTCTTCAAAGCCCAGAAACAACCGAACACCCCTTCAGCCTGACGTCGCACAAAAACGAACTGGCTAAAATACAAAAAGTACGTGAGTGCCCACATAGAACTCGGCCCGGAATTCAACATGGAATCGGACATCGACTACACTACGAGCGCCCTGGAAGAAGTACTCATTGCGGCAGCTAAAAGATGTAGACCGAAACAAACACTTCAAATCTAATCAGCAAATCGAACCGCTCGTGCGAGAGAAAAGGCGCACGCGTCGTGATTGGCAAAACAGCAGATCACCAGCTTCAAAACAACGCCTTAAGGAAGCAACCCGATCGCTCGACCAGGCCCTTCACCAACAGGAAGAAAATGCACAGCTGAGGTACATCCAGAATCTCTCGCCAACAAGCACAAAGTACCCCCTGTGGAGGGCCCACCCAAATCTTAGCGCCCTAATTGAAACGACCACCCCGATAAGAAACTCTACGGGATGTTCGCAGGCTCGCAGCGACGAAGACCGAGCTAAAACATTCGCCACACATCTCCAAAGTGTCTTCCAGCCAAACCCAGCCTCAAATTCATTCCTCCTGCCAGAAATTCAGGCAGAGTCCTCCCCTCAGCCAGCCGCACCTTCATTCCGGCCGAACGAAATCGAAAAAGTCATAAGAGGGCTAAAACCAAAAAAGGCTCCCGGTGGTGACCTATTGACCCCAAAGATGCTGATCGAACTTCCAAAATGCGCTATAGAGGTCGTCTGCAAACAATTTAATGGAATAATTTATCTTGGCTATTTCCCAAAAAAGTGGAAGAAATCCATCATTATAATGATACCGAAGCCTGGAAAAGACCACACAATTCCGTCATCATACAGACCAATAAGCCTTCTATCTTGTTTGTCTAAATTGTTTGAAAAATGCTTGTTAACTCGCATAATACCACATCTGGAAGCTTGCAATATTATCCCGGCACACCAATTTGGCTTTCGAAGAAACCATGGAAACATCGAACAAGTGAACAGATTAACATCCGAAATACGCTCAGCCTTCGAACAGCGAGAATACTGCAGCGCTATTTTCCTCGACGTATCTCAAGCTTTCGACCGAGTTTGGCTCATCGGACTCATGCATCGGACTCATCGAAGCTGGAGTTCCACAAGGAAGCGCACTCGGCCCGTGTCTATATGTTTTGTATACTGCGGATATCCCTACGAGCGCACAACTAACAACCTCAACGTTCGCCGACGATACCGCTATCCTTAGTCGCTCCAGATGCCCAACGCAGGCAACAGCCCAACTGGCTAATCATCTCACAATAGTGGAAAGGTGGGTGTCCGACTGGCGCATTAAAATAAACGAACAAAAGTGTAAACATATAACGTTTACTCTTAATAGACAAACATGCCCTCCGCTTTTACTAAACGGTATGCAGATCCCTCAAGCTAACGACGTAACGTACCTTGGCGTTCACCTTGATAGACGACTTACCTGGCGCAAGCACATCGAATGCAAAAAGATGCACCTAAAACTGAAAGCCAGCAGCCTAAACTGGATCATAAACTCACGATCGCCACTGTGCCTGGACTACAAGTTACTACTGTACAATTCAGTCCTAAAGCCAATCTGGACGTATGGCTCCCAGCTGTGGGGGGAACGCGAGCAGCAGCAACATAGACATCATACAGCGCGCACAATCAAAAATCTTGAGAACTATCACAGGGGCACCTTGGTATGTTCGCAACGAAAACATCCACCGGGATCTGGGCATCCTCGCAGTGAAAGACGAAATCCAGAAGCAAAAAGAGTCATACAAAGAAAAACTGTCTTCGCACCCAAATTTTCTCGCTCGGGGATTGACTCGGGTTCTAGCGTATCCCGCCTTAGACGCAAATCGCAACCCAGCAATCGATTTTTAGGGCCGTCTAACTCCGTATCAGTCAATATGACTGTAAGTTAAGTTAAAAATATAAGATTTGATACACCTCTTGTTAGTCTCGCAAAGAGAAGATTCAAGAAATAAAAACAACGTTAAAAAAAAAAAAAAAAGACTTTATTGTTAACGATCACTGTCGCTTGGTAGTGTCGTTTGGTGGATGTTTTAATTTTTCCTCTAAAAATGTTGAGTTTTTGACCGCGCGAGTTCCGTTTATGTTTAACTTATTTTTCATTAAACTATTTTTTTGGAGCTTTATGTGACGCGGCCCCTTGAGTTGGGCGCCAGTTAAATTGTTTGTAGTTCGGTGAATTAAAAAAATGTAAATTTTATTTTTTAATTACACAACTTGGTGCTAAACCTTTATTTATTAAACGCAACAATTACAAGACACTTTTGATTTCTCTTAAATATTTTTGTCAACCGTTCGCGGTCTCGGTCAAAATAGGACTGACTTCTTAATTTTAAATCTGATCCAAAGAACCTCGGCCATCCGTTGTGTTTAGATTAGAGGCTTAAGATAAAACTGTCGCATCATATTGTGAAATTCGATTAAGCTGATCGATGCAATTTGGTGGGTACATGAAACGCAAAAGGCGTAATTGATTGGGCTTCGGAGGGAAGCTGATGTTTACTTTTGATTTTGATTTGTTTATGGGGAACCGAGGTCGGACCTCAGAGCCAAAGACAAAGCCGAAGGCAAATGCAGAGTTTAAAAATATTGTTTATAAAATTCCTAAGTGAAAAGCCATAAGTGGCCTGGATTTATGGGTTGGATAATTGAGCCAAAGATCAAGCCAAAGGCAAATGCAGAGATTGAAAATATTCTTTATAAAAGCCATAAGGGGCCTGTATTTAGGGGTTGGATAACTTGCATGCGCACCAGCGGCCCCGGTTTAGAGTTTGCAGCCTAGAGCCGGCTCCTCTACGCCAGGAAACGCCTGGCCTCACTTCCTTGCAAGGCTACCTGCTTTGACCGGGAATGGCCCAACTCGACTCTGATAGCTGTAGCTGTCGAGGAAACCGACCGACACCGATCCTCTCTCGTTCTGTCCTTCTCGTCTTCTGGAGCAAATCGGGCTCGGGATCCTGAGTTGGTCTGTCCTTTCCGTTGCAGGACAACGCCTGTTGGTTGTGAGTCAGGAGTCAGAGTAGCGTGCGCCAGACTTGTCCTTCCCTCATTTCCTTGTAAGGCTACCTGCCGGGGCCAGGATCCGGTCCAACTCGTCTCCTGTCGCCTAGATCCTTCCACGGGACTGTCCCAGTACTGAACCTTTCTTTTTTCTGTCGTTCTCCTTCCGTTTGTCTGTTGGACTCTCCATAGGCGGTCCTTCAACACAACTCAACGGTCCACTTTCCCGTTGTCGGGCTGCCGTTACTCCTGATTCCAATATCACGCCACTTTCCTGTTGGCGGGCTGCCGTTACTCCAGCTTCAAATATCACGCCACTTTCCCGCTGGCAGGTGGCCGTCCGTGCGCCCGTTGCCACTTTCCTTTCGGCCGCTGACCCCTGCTGTTGCTATGCGATGTGCCGCTGGCCTCCTTCGCCTCCCCCGTTGCTCCTTCCTCCTTTGCTGCTACCAGTCTTGTCGCACATCCTGAACACCGCTGCGCGGCGGGCTCATGTCCTCACCGTTGCCTCGGGAGCCGTTACGTTCCACGTTGACTCCGTCTTCCCACTCGATGATGGAGCTCTGCCCCTCATCGCCCTCACTGCCTTCCCATTCGTCTACTGGTGCTCCGGGAACCGTTACGTTCCACGTTGATTCCGTCTTCCCACTGGGCGATGAAACCTTGCTTTTCCCTTCGTCTGCTGGTGCTCCGGGAACCGTTACGTTCCACGTTGATTCCGTCTTTGCACTCGATAGTGGAACCCTACCCCTCCCCGTTCGTATTGGTCCTTGGCCTATCTCCTGCGGCCACCTAATGATTGGCCGGTGCTGTCTTAGCGTGTGAGGAGACTAATTCTCCTCACACTATGTAAAAACAAGAAAGGAAAGCTAACTTTCGGGCGGAGCCGAAATTCATATACTTTTATTCTATTATACTTTTTACTTTTTTCTTTTATACTTAGTATTTATATACTTTTATACGAACTTGATTAACTTGCAGCTAAAACAGGATATCGCAAACATCAGATATAGTCGGCGGATCATTATGAAATTTGGTATGTCGTATACTATTTTGTAATACTAAATAATAAAAATCAAACAAAATCCTAACTCTCTAACTTTAAAAACACCGAAGTTATAACATTTCCGATCAATCAGTCATATGGCAGCTATAGGATATAGTCGGCTGATCCCGGCCATTCCGTGTGCAACGTTTAAAATCAATAGCTTTAAAATATAATACCCTCTGCAAGGGTAAAAGAAGAAGTAACAAACAAAAAAACACACAACACGCTGAAACAAGAAAAACTAAAGAAGGAAGGAAGGGCATTCTCTGACCAATTATAGCAGCGTTAGACCGCAATGTAGATTATCTAGATTGCACTTTGTTTATAGCGATAAACGACAAATTTATTAAAATAAAGCTAAAACAAAGTCCCAATCTTTTATCTAAAAAAATACCAATGTTGTATATTTACCAAATACCATTTCCGATCGTTCAGTTATATGGCAGCTATAGGACGTAGACGGCCGATTCTTATAAAATTTGTTTGGTTCAACTCACCAAAAATAGAATCTGCACAAAATTCCAATTTTCCATCTTCAAAAACACGAAAGTTGGGTAATTTTTGATTGTTCAGTTATATGGCAGCTACGTCGAAATGCAGTCCATTTTCTCCGGCTCCATCTGCATCTCGTTCCATGTATCCTGACTGGACGGGTTCAGCCTCTGTAGCAGCACCTTGGCGATGACACATTCGGTAATTTCCTGAGTGCTCACGGAGTCCTCTCGATGATGCCTCTTTGACTAATCCCAAATTCAAAATTTTTTTCCCATGCGCTTGAAAAATAAGACGGTGGCTGCTAAACCTCTTATTTAAGAGCCCAAAGCCACATCATAATATCCGTCTATCAATTCCAGAGATCCAGATCCAGATCCAATTCCAGTAAGTTGGGTAATTTTTTATTGTTCAGTTATATGGCAGCTATAGAATATAGCAGTGGTCGGCACGACCCTATCCCGAGGGCATAGGAAATTTCTCTGCCCGAGCTCTGCCACACACACACAGTATAAATGTGTGAAACGTCATGCTCAGAGCCTGCTTTCTGCTATTCGTTACTAACTCTAATGCGTTAAAATCGTATCAATGTATTGGGGTGCCGGCCACTGGAATATAGTTAACCAATCCTTATGAAATTTTTTTTGCCAAACTAAGCGCTCATGCAAAATCCGAACTCTTTAACTCAAAAACCAAAGTTACATCATTTCCGATCAGTCAGTTATATGGCAGCTTTAGGATAACGTCTATATATCTCTTTTTCTATCTCCGGAATTTCCAAATTCACCGAACAGTCCGCCGCTGTCGTAATATGTATTTGTTTTTTTTCTTCCCAGTCAGTGTCATTTTTTGCACCACAGAACTTTTCTGTTCCCCCAATTATACAGTCCACTTATCAATTTATGACAGAAACGCTGGCAAGACTAAGGAAGCAGGCCTTTGACGGGTTCGTCGAACAACTTGAGCCAGGCGACCCTCAACATAACTTATGGCGAGTCACCAAATCTATCAGACAGCCGCTGAAAAGGATCCCACCTGTACAAAGAACCGACGGCAGCTGGTGCAGATCGGAGATGGACAGGGCCAACGCTTTCGCCGAACACCTCGAAGGTGTCTTTACGCCTTTCGATCGCTGCTCACCGGAGGATGCAGCTGAAACTGCTCGTCTGCTAGCCAAGTCTTCCAGGGACGCCGATCCAATACCACCAGTGACTGAGGAGGAAACAGCTGAGCTCATAACCATCATGAGCAACAACAAGGCCCCGGGCGATGATGGTATCAATGCAATTGCATTAAAAATGTTACCACCTCAAAGCATTCAGCTAATTACGAGGATCTATAATAGATGCTTGGAGATAGGGTACTTTCCGTCCACATGGAAACGTGCCCAGGTAACTATGATACCTAAGCCCGGGAAACCCGAAGCAAACCTTTCGTCCTACCGACCAATAAGTTTGTTACCAATGCTCTCCAAAATACTTGAACGAGTGTTTTTAAGCAGAGCACTGCCAGTATTTGACGAGGCTGGACGGATCCCTGACCACCAGTTTGGCTTCAGGCGGCGACACGGTACGCCAGAGCAGTGCCATCGGGTAGTGCAGTGCATCCTGGACGCGTTTGAAACCAAGAAGTACTGCATGGCCGTCATGTTGGACGTGAAGCAGGCGTTTGACCGAGTCTGGCATCCCGGTCTTCTATATAAATTAAAGACTGGCCTACCCCGACCATACTTCCAGTTTCTAAAGTCTTTCTTGGAAGACCGTAAATTTGCGGTAGGATGCGGCGAGGCCATCTCCGGTCTAAGAGAAGCTCACGCTGGTGTCCCCCAAGGCAGCGTTCTTGGCCCGTTTATGTACAACGCTTACATGGCCGACCTCCCTGTTCTCCAGAGGCCTGACCTGCTCGCAGCAACCTATGCAGACGACATCGCCTTCCTTACCAGCGTCAATAGCGCCATGGGGGCAGGCGAAACCATGCAATTGCAGCTGACTTGCTCAGCGACTGGCAAAAGCGATGGAACATTGCCGTCAATAATGAAAAGTCCACTGCCTCCACATTTTCTCTCTGCAAAGGCAACTGCCCTCCAGTTAACCTTAACGGCTCTCCCATCCCACAGGTAGACAATCCCAAGTACCTGGGATTCACCCTAGACAGGAGGCTCACCTGGAAGCCCCATCTGATTAAGAAGAGGAATCAGGCTAATCAAAGACTTCGATCCTTCTACTGGCTTATGGGTAGGAGATCGAAGCTGAGAACTTCCACTTAACTCCTCATTTACAAGGCAATAATACGCCCAATCTGGACGTACGGCATCCAGCTCTGGGGCACTGCGAGCAAGACGAATGTCCGAACTATACAAGCTTTCGAAAATTGAGCCCTTCGAATCGCCACTGGGGCCCACGTCTATCATAACAATCGCACCATCCACGAGGTTCTCAATTTCCCTTGGGTCAAGGACGAGATACAAAGAAGCAGCGCACGTTACATGCAGAGGCTTCATAATAACCCGAAACGGTTGGCCAGCTCCCTGCTCGACAACAGCGAGCATCCCAGAAGACTAAAAAGGACACACCCGCTGGACCTCCCCTTACTACTCTAATTTATTTCTACCATATTAATATTTAAAATTATCTATAAGTGAAGTTTATGTGATAACATTTAATGGTTGTCCCTAATGGACAGTTTTAAACAAAGTTAACCTTGCTATTACAAAAAAAAAAAATTTGTTGCACCACATAACTTTTCTGTTCCCCCAATTATGCAGTCCACTTATCAACGCTCCACTATGCCAACATATGCCCCACATGCTCTTACATATATCCGTACTTGCATGCATGTCCATATATTTCCAAATATTTTCTGCCTCCAAATTCAGGAAATATATAATCGATAAAGATACAAAAAATTTAAATTGTTTAATTTAATTAATTTAATTTAATTGCTAAAACCAACAATTATAAACCGCCATTTCACTACTAATCCGTGATTGTGTTGCTTATATTCTCAACCTAGCCGCCGTAGTGCCGTGTTGTGTATTTTTTGGTGCTGTTTTTTCCCCTTTGGGGTACGTACAGGGTGCCGACCGCATAACCGGCTGCGTAACAACTAACTTTATAAAAAAGAAAATCAATTAATTATAAATTTATATATTTATAATTATAACCACCACAATTTATTTAATTATTATTTTCCGTTCGAGCGAAGGGCCAGTTTTTTTTTTTAATTCACCTCTCCGGCCTCAATAATTAATTATTAATCATTTATTTATCAACCTTCTGTCCGAATAGAGCTGACTAATAGAGTAGAGCTGAATAGAGTTTTGACTAATTGTCGGATTTAGGTATTATGGAGCCAGAAAGGTGGAGTTGAAACCTTAATCTTTAATTAATTGAGTTTAATTATCACGAAGCCGGAAATGTTGGTTTTTTTTGGATCTTTTTTGGTTACTGAAGTTTTCTTTCCACATTCGAATCGTGCCGCACACGACTTTCCTTTCGATATCGGCACCACCAGTTCCCACTTGCTCCTTGTAATCGCATTTCATCCGCGATCTCACCGTTCTTATCATATAAGTGTGTCCGGGCACCACTTCGTAAGAGGCACCTGTTGCGCAAGTCAGTCGACAAGCGCTGACCAGCGAATTGGACTCTGAGAATGCCCACGGGAGACGACAAAAAGCCACGTCCGATTCCAACCATCCGTTTGGACAGATCTCAATCCGCATCTCCGCGGTCGCCTCTGTTGAAGCCTAAGGCGACTAGTGCAATTCCAAAGGCAAAAAGTGACGAATCCGTCAATAAAATCTCCGGTCCTTCACGGAGGCAGACTCCCTCCGTTGCGAAAATGGCTCAAAGTGCGGTCGAAGTGGCGCTGAAAAAGTTCATCGTCACAACAGATCGAATTAGCCAATTTGAGGCTAACATAAATACTCCGGGCGCCAGAGAAACGGAAATAGGCTCCCAATACATGTGCGAAGTCCATCAGGACCAAATTCGGGCACTGTGGGAGAAGGTGGAGAAGAGCTATGAGAGCTGCTCCGATTTGCTAGCCGTGTCAGACGACAATGCGGCCACCTCGACAGGGCTGGAATCGAAGTACAGCTACTGTTACTTCGTCTATTTGAGGTGTATTGCCCAGCTTCGGGAGAAAATTGCTTCCCAGTCCACTCAGGCTACCGTCAATGTACACACGCCCGCGTCTACATGCTGCCATTTACCTCCTGTGGATACCGTGGTCTTCGCGGGTGAATATCTTCGGTGGCCCACCTTCAGAGACTTGTTTACGGCCATTTACATCCAAAACTCGCAGCTCACCCCGGTAGAGAAGTTGTTTCACTTACTGTCCAAAACAAGTGGTGACGCCCACGCCATTGTCTCTAAGGCTCCGCTTACCCATGAGGGTAAGCGGATAAAAAGCCGCAGCATGGCAAAGCCTCACAGACCGCTTTGAGAACCGGCGGCTATTGGTCAACAGCCAGTTGAAAATCCTTTTCAGCATCCATCCTATTTCTCAAGAGTCCAGGGTCGCGCTGAAGGAGCCTCCATTCAGAGTTGTCTGACAGCCCTAGAAATGTCCTCCATCAATGTTGAGGCTTATACGAACGTATACGAACTACCAAACTGAGCGGACGAACTTGTCCGAGCTCCGGGAAAACTGAAAAATACAGCTAATCAAAAAACTGAGGCAATCCTATATAAGCGAAAAGACGCTGAACTACAGTTTATTAAAAGCGACAGACAAGCTTTTTATAACAGTTGTGATGTGCTAAACCAAAACTAGTGCATTGTTAAAAAAAAAAAATAAGAGCCACGCAATAAGAGCTCATTGAGCAACGACCAAAAGAACGAGCGTAGAAGTTAAGTGAACCAAAGAAACGGCTTCTACTCTTACTTTTCAACCCGCGATACCGAAGTGGAAAAATCGGCGATTATAAGCAACCCGGCTTTACTGACCGCTGAAACCCAAAGGGCACGGTCTTGCTCACCCGCTCTGCTCACTCCGACTCCCGCGTCATGGAGTTCGCAGTGTAAAACCCCCTCCAATATCGGAAACAAATTTCGCACCAACAACTAGCAGCGCTACAACCTCTGCAACAACAGGGAAAACCTCTGCAACTCAAAGTACCGCGACGTCAACGACTACAGCGAGTACAAAAACAACAACCTCGGAAAGTGCCAAAGCGGTAACGGCCACACAGACTGGAATGGATCGCTACATCCAAATTAAGCGCAAGCTTAGCCCGCAGAGTAATCCGGCAGGCAACAAAACAAAAATTAACCGTGTCCTGAATATCGATAAAGAACAAGACAGATCCACTACTAACAGATTTGCCCTACTGGCGGAGGTTGAGGAAAACCAACCAACCCAAGACATTGCAAAAAAACCCAAGCCCCCTCCAATCTATATTAGGGAACAAAGCTCGAGTGCCCTGGTCAACAAAATTGCGTCGTTGATCGGGAACGGTGACAACTTTCATGTTGTTCCGCTTATCAAAGGGAACATCCATGAAACAAAGGTGCAAACCAAGTCTGAAGAGCACTTCCGAATCGTGTCCAAATATCTGGACACTGTACAGAAAAACTATTACACGTACCAGGTGAAAAGCAGTAAGGGCCTACAAGTGGTAGTAAAGGAATAGAACCTGATGTTACCGCCGAGGAAATAAAAACCGCCCTTAAAGAAAAGGGCTTCGCCGCCAAGAATGTTATTAACATTCTAAATAAAGATAAAAAGTCACAACCCCTCTTCAAGGTCGAGCTCGAGCCAGAATGCAGGTCGCTGAAGAAGAACGAAGTCCACCCAATCTACAACCAGCAATATCTTTTGCATCGGAAAATCGCTGTTGAAGAGCCACATAAACGCAACGGTCCAGTGCAATGCACTAACTGTCAAGAGTATGAACACACAAGGTCTTACTGCACACTTCGGGCTGTCTGTGTAGTCTGCGGAGACGCCCACAAGTCCGCTTGCTGCACTACAAACAAGGACAGAACCTTGAAGAAATGTGGAAACTGCGGAGACAGCCATACAGCAAACTATAGAGGATGTATGGTGTACAAGGAGTTAAAGAGTCGCATGCGTCAAGCGACCGCAACGCGCAACCAAAATCCACAGAATGCGTACATTGCGTCAAAAACTACGCCAGACGTCTTCTTCGCCAAAGCTGCGAGATCCTCATTCGGTCCACTAAACACCACCAACGGCTTCTCCTACGCCGATGCACTACGATCTGGAAGGGAAATTCCAATTCAGCCTAACTCTCAAAGCGCTCAACAGGCCCCAGAACAGCCACACAGCAAAACGGAAACTATGATGCTTACCCTCCAACAAAGTATGATGGAGATTATGTCATTCATAAAAACGACCATGCAAACGCTTGTTCAAAACCAGAACATGGTGATACAGCTGCTCGTAGCACAACAGTCTAAATAATCTATGCAGGCGCTACGAATATCAATGTGGAACGCCAATGGTGTCTCACGGCATAAACTAGAATTATCACAATTCTTAACCGAAAACCATATTGACGTTATGCTACTGGTGGAAACGCATCTTACAAGCAAATACAACTTTCATATAAGAGGCTACACAGTCTACCGCACAGATCATCCAGATGGGAAAGCCCACGGCGGAACTGGAGTTCTAATCAGAGAACGCATTAAACACCATTTTCACAAAAGGTTTGCATTAATCTTCTTGCCGGCCACATCGATACAAATTCAGTCAAGCAACGGAATCCTTTCTGTTTACGTGAGGGGCCGGTGTGCCGCAACTTTAAGAGCGAACCAGCACTGAAGAGTGCACTCGCGCTGAAGAGCGCATCCGCGCTCGCCCCTCTTTGCGCTCTCGCTCCTTCGTCGGCCGTCGTCGATCGTATTTTTTCTATTACTTTTGCCTTGTTTTCTTTCTAAGTTAAGTTGGTAATCTCAGGTAAGCAGCCCAATAAAGCTGACCGCGTTGTACCTACAAAAAGACGCCCCCGATTTTCAATTCAACATTTCATATTTTCTGGAATCTTTGGCGGCAGCAGCGCCCCCCTACAAACACTTTCAATCGCTGCCGTTTACTGCCCTCCTCGTTTCGCAATCTCGGAAGGACAATTTATGGACTTCTACAATTCACTTGGGGATCGATTTATAGCCGCAGGAGACTACAACGCCAAACATACGCACTGGGGTTCACGTCTAGTGACTCCCAAAGAAAGACAATTGTACAATGCAATTATAAATGTGAAAAATAAACTGGACTACGTTTCCCCTGGAAGCCCCACATACTGGTCAACAGACTCACGAAAGCTACCAGACCCTATTGATTTTGCAGTGACAAAAAACATACCTCGCAATCTAATAAATGCCAAAGCTGTCTCGGACTTATCATCAGACCACTCGCCTGTGCTTCTAACGCTTCTTCAAAGCCCAGAAACAACCGAACACCCCTTCAGCCTGACGTCGCCAAAAACGAACTGGCTAAAATACTAAAAGTACGTGAGTGCCCACATAGAACTCGGCCCGGAATTTAAAATGGAATCGGACATCGACTACACTACGAGCGCCCTGGAAGAAGTACTCGTTGCGGCAGCTAAAAGATGTTGACCGAAACAAACACTTCAAATCTAATCAGCAAATCGAACCGCTCGTGCGAGAGAAAAGGCGCACGCGTCGTGATTGGCAAAACACCTTAAGGAACGCCTTAAGGAAGCAACCCGATCGCTCGACCAGGCCCTTCACCAACAGGAAGAAAATGCACAGCTGAGGTACATCCAGAATCTCTCGCCAACAAGCACAAAGTACCCCCTGTGGAAGGCCCACCCAAGACCGATCTGAAACATTCGGCACACAACTCCAAAGTGTCTTCCAGCCAAACCCATCCTCGAATTCATTCCTCCTGCCAGAAATTCAGCCAGAGTCCTACCCTCAGCCAGCCGCACCTTCATTCCGGCCGAACGAAATCGAAAAAGTCATAAGAGGACTAAAACCAAAAAAGGCTCCCGGTGGTGACCTATTGACCCCAAAGATGCTGATCGAACTTCCAAAATGCGTTATAGAGGTCGTCTGCAAACAATTTAATGGAATAATTTATCTTGGCTATTTCCCAAAAAAGTGGAAGAAATCCATCATTATAATGATACCGAAGCCTGGAAAAGACCACACAATTCCGTCATCATACAGACCAATAAGCCTTCTATCTTGTTTGTCTAAATTGTTTGAAAAAGGCTTGTTAACTCGCATAATACCACATCTGGAAGCTTGCAATATTATCCCGGCACACCAATTTGGCTTTCGAAGAAACCATGGAACCATCGAACAAGTGAACAGATTAACATCCGAAATACGCTCAGCCTTCGAACAGCGAGAATACTGCAGCGCTATTTTCCTCGACGTATCTCAAGCTTTCGACCGAGTTTGGCTCATCGGACTCATGCACAAAATTAAAACGTATTTGCCAACATACGCCCACAAGCTACTGGAATCATACCTCTACAATATGGTATTCTCAGTGAGATGCAACGCAGCTAATTCGGGCGACTACCCCATCGAAGCTGGAGTTCCACAAGGAAGCGCACTCGGCCCGTGTCTATATGTTTTGTATACTGCGGATATCCCTACGAGCGCACAACTAACAACCTCAACGTTCGCCGACGATACCGCTATCCTTAGTCGCTCCAGATGCCCAACGCAGGCAACAGCCCAACTGGCTAATCATCTCACAATAGTGGAAAGGTGGGTGTCCGACTGGCGCATTAAAATAAACGAACAAAAGTGTAAACATATAACGTTTACTCTTAATAGACAAACATGCCCTCCGCTTTTACTAAACGGTATGCAGATCCCTCAAGCTAACGACGTAACGTACCTTGGCGTTCACCTTGATAGACGACTTACCTGGCGCAAGCACATCGAATGCAAAAAGATGCACCTAAAACTGAAAGCCAGCAGCCTAAACTGGATCATAAACTCACGATCGCCACTGTGCCTGGACTACAAGTTACTACTGTACAATTCAGTCCTAAAGCCAATCTGGACGTATGGCTCCCAGCTGTGGGGGAACGCGAGCAGCAGCAACATAGACATCATACAGCGCGCACAATCAAAAATCTTGAGAACTATCACAGGGGCACCTTGGTATGTTCGCAACGAAAACATCCACCGGGATCTGGGCATCCTCGCAGTGAAAGACGAAATCCAGAAGCAAAAAGAGTCATACAAAGAAAAACTGTCTTCGCACCCAAATTTTCTCGCTCGGGGATTGACTCGGGTTCTAGCGTATCCCGCCTTAGACGCAAATCGCAACCCAGCAATCGATTTTTAGGGCCGTCTAACTCCGTATCAGTCAATATGACTGTAAGTTAAGTTAAAAATATAAGATTTGATACACCTCTTGTTAGTCTCGCAAAGAGAAGATTCAAGAAATAAAAACAACGTTAAAAAAAAAAAAAAAGACTTTATTGTTAACGATCACTGTCGCTTGGTAGTGTCGTTTGGTGGATGTTTTAATTTTTCCTCTAAAAATGTTGAGTTTTTGACCGCGCGAGTTCCGTTTATGTTTAACTTATTTTTCATTAAACTATTTTTTTGGAGCTTTATGTGACGCGGCCCCTTGAGTTGGGCGCCAGTTAAATTGTTTGTAGTTCGGTGAATTAAAAAAATGTAAATTTTATTTTTTAATTACACAACTTGGTGCTAAACCTTTATTTATTAAACGCAACAATTACAAGACACTTTTGATTTCTCTTAAATATTTTTGTCAACCGTTCGCGGTCTCGGTCAAAATAGGACTGACTTCTTAATTTTAAATCTGATGCAAAGAACCTCGGCCATCAGTTGTGTTTAGATTAGAGGCTTAAGATAAAACTGTCGCATCATATTGTGAAATTCGATTAAGCTGATCGATGCAATTTGGTGGGTACATGAAACGCAAAAGGCGTAATTGATTGGGCTTCGGAGGGAAGCTGATGTTTACTTTTGATTTTGATTTGTTTATGGGGATCCGAGGTCGGACCTCAGAGCCAAAGACAAAGCCGAAGGCAAATGCAGAGTTTAAAAATATTGTTTATAAAATTCATAAGTGGAAAGCCATAAGTGGCCTGGATTTATGGGTTGGATAATTGAGCCAAAGATCAAGCCAAAGGCAAATGCAGAGATTGAAAATATTCTTTATAAAAGCCATAAGGGGCCTGTATTTAGGGGTTGGATAACTTGCATGCGCACCAGCGGCCCCGGTTCAGAGTTTGCAGCCTAGAGCCGGCTCCTCTACGCCAGGAAACGCCTGGCCTCACTTCCTTGCAAGGCTACCTGCTTTGACCGGGAATGGCCCAACTCGACTCTGATACCCTGTAGCTGTCGAGGAAACCGACCGACACCGATCCTCTCTCGTTCTGTTCTTCTCGTCTTCTGGAGCAAACCGGGCTCGGGATCCTGAGTTGGTCTGTCCTTTCCGTTGCAGGACCACGCCTGTTGGTTGTGAGTCAGGAGTCAGAGTAGCGTGCGCCAGACTTGTCCTTCCCTCATTTCCTTGTAAGGCTACCTGCCGGGCCAGGAACCGGTCCAACTCGTCTCCTGTCGCCTAGATCCTTCCACGGGACTGTCCCAGTACTGAACCTTTCTTTTCTCTGTCGTTCTCCTTCCGTTTGGCTGTTGCACTCTCCATAGGCGGTCCTTCAACTCAAACACAACCGAATCCTTTTTAGAAACGCTCTAACACTTGAGTGGCGGACTCTCCACAGGGGGTCCTTCACCTCAACGCTACAAGCTTCCTAAAAAGACTCGTCCCAATGGGCCTCCTTTTATACCCTCTGGAGCGCACGTTAATCCTCCTGGATTCTGCTCCACAGATCACGCCACTTTCCCGTTGTCGGGCTGCCGTTACTCCTGATTCCAATATCACGCCACTTTCCTGTTGGCGGGCTGCCGTTACTCCAGCTTCAAATATCACGCCACTTTCCCGCTGGCAGGTGGCCGTCCGTGCGCCCGTTGCCACTTTCCTTTCGGCCGCTGACCCCTGCTGTTGCTATGCGATGTGCCGCTGGCCTCCTTCGCCTCCCCCGTTGGTCCTTGCTCCTTTGCTGCTACCAGTCTTGTCGCACATCCTGAACACCGCTGCGCGGCGGGCTCATGTCCTCACCGTTGCCTCGGGAGCCGTTACGTTCCACGTTGACTCCGTCTTCCCACTCGATGATGGAGCTCTGCCCCTCATCGCCCTCACTGCCTTCCCATTCGTCTACTGGTGCTCCGGGAACCGTTACGTTCCACGTTGATTCCGTCTTCCCACTGGGCGATGAAACCTTGCTTTTCCCTTCGTCTGCTGGTGCTCCGGGAACCGTTACGTTCCACGTTGATTCCGTCTTTGCACTCGATAGTGGAACCCTACCCCTCCCCGTTCGTATTGGTCCTTGGCCTATCTCCTGCGGCCACCTAATGATTGGCCGGTGCTGTCTTAGCGTGTGAGGAGACTAATTCTCCTCACACTATGTAAAAACAAGAAAGGAAAGCTAACTTTGAGGCGGAGCCGAAATTCATATACTTTTATTCTATTATACTTTTTACTTTTTTCTTTTATACTTAGTATTTATATACTTTTATACGAACTTGATTAACTTGCAGCTAAAACAGGATATCGCAAACATCAGATATAGTCGGCGGATCATTATGAAATTTGGTATGTCGTATACTATTTTGTAATACTAAATAATAAAAATCAAACAAAATCCTAACTCTCTAACTTTAAAAACACCGAAGTTATAACATTTCCGATCAATCAGTCATATGGCAGCTATAGGATATAGTCGGCTGATCCCGGCCATTCCGTGTGCAACGTTTAAAATCAATAGCTTTAAAATATAATACCCTATGCAAGGGTATAAGAAGAAGTAACAAACAAAAAAACACACAACACGCTGAAACAAGAAAAACTAAAGAAGGAAGGAAGGGCATTCTCTGACCAATTATAGCAGCGTTAGACCGCAATGTAGATTATCTAGATTGCACTTTGTTTATAGCGATAAACGACAAATTTATTAAAATAAAGCTAAAACAAAGTCCCAATCTT
The DNA here is from genome assembly GCA_018153455.1 of Drosophila parabipectinata. Classification (NCBI taxonomy): domain Eukaryota; kingdom Metazoa; phylum Arthropoda; class Insecta; order Diptera; family Drosophilidae; genus Drosophila; species Drosophila parabipectinata. The sequence goes on from JAECYA010000079.1 coordinate 31,491, forward strand.
TTATCTACAAAAATACCAATGTTGTATATTTACCAAATACCATTTCCGATCGTTCAGTTATATGGCAGCTATAGGACGTAGACGGCCAATTCTTATAAAATTTGGTTGGTTCAACTCACCAAAAAATAGAATCTGCACAAAATTCCAATTTTCCATCTTCAAAAACACGAAAGTTGGGTAATTTTTGATTGTTCAGTTATATGGCAGCTACGTCGAAATGCAGTCCATCTTCTCCGGCTCCATCTGCATCTCGTTCCATGTATCCTGACTGGACGGGTTCAGCCTCTGTAGCAGCACCTTGGCGATGACACATTCGGTAATTTCCTGAGTGCTCACGGAGTCCTCTCGATGATGCCTCTTTGACTAATCCCAAATTCAAAATTTTTTTCCCATGCGCTTGAAAAATAAGACGGTGGCTGCTAAACCTCTTATTTAAGAGCCCAAAGCCACATCATAATATCCGTCTATCAATTCCAGAGATCCAGATCCAGATCCAATTCCAGTAAGTTGGGTAATTTTTTATTGTTCAGTTATATGGCAGCTATAGAATATAGCAGTGGTCGGCACGACCCTATCCCGAGGGCATAGGAAATTTCTCTGCCCGAGCTCTGCCACACACACACAGTATAAATGTGTGAAACGTCATGCTCAGAGCCTGCTTTCTGCTATTCGTTACTAACTCTAATGCGTTAAAATCATATCAATGTATTGGGGTGCCGGCCACTGGAATATAGTTAACCAATCCTTATGAAATTTTTTTGCCAAACTAAGCGCTCATGCAAAATCCGAACTCTTTAACTCAAAAACCAAAGTTACATCATTTCCGATCAGTCAGTTATATGGCAGCTTTAGGATAACGTCTATATATCTCTTTTTCTATCTCCGGAATTTCCAAATTCACCGAACAGTCCGCCGCTGTCGTAATATGTATTTGTTTTTTTTCTTCCCCAGTCAGTGTCATTTTTTGCACCACAGAACTTTTCTGTTCCCTCAATTATACAGTCCACTTATCAATTTATGACAGAAACGCTGGCAAGACTAAGAAAGCAGGCCTTTGACGGGTTCGTCGAACAACTTGAGCCAGGCGACCCTCAACATAACTTATGGCGAGTCACCAAATCTATCAGACAGCCGCTGAAAAGGATCCCACCTGTACAAAGAACCGACGGCAGCTGGTGCAGATCGGAGATGGACAGGGCCAACGCTTTCGCCGAACACCTCGAAGGTGTCTTTACGCCTTTCGATCGCTGCTCACCGGAGGATGCTGCTGAAACTGCTCGTCTGCTAGCCGAGTCTTCCAGGGACGCCGATCCAATACCACCAGTGACTGAGGAGGAAACAGCTGAGCTCATAACCATCATGAGCAACAACAAGGCCCCTGGCGATGATGGTATCAATGCAATTGCATTAAAAATGTTACCACCTCAAAGCATTCAGCTAATTACGAGGATCTATAATAGATGCTTGGAGATAGGGTACTTTCCGTCCACATGGAAACGTGCCCAGGTAACTATGATACCTAAGCCCGGGAAACCCGAAGCAAACCTTTCGTCCTACCGACCAATAAGTTTGTTACCAATGCTCTCCAAAATACTTGAACGAGTGTTTTTAAGCAGAGCACTGCCAGTATTTGACGAGGCTGGACTGATCCCTGACCACCAGTTTGGCTTCAGGCGGCGACACGGTACGCCAGAGCAGTGCCATCGGGTAGTGCAGTGCATCCTGGACGCGTTTGAAACCAAGAAGTACTGCATGGCCGTCATGTTGGACGTGAAGCAGGCGTTTGACCGAGTCTGGCATCCCGGTCTTCTATATAAATTAAAGACTGGCCTACCCCGACCATACTTCCAGTTTCTAAAGTCTTTCTTGGAAGACCGTAAATTTGCGGTAGGATGCGGTGAGGCCATCTCCGGTCTAAGAGAAGCTCACGCTGGTGTCCCCCAAGGCAGCGTTCTTGGCCCGTTTATGTACAACGCTTACATGGCCGACCTCCCTGTTCTCCAGAGGCCTGACCTGCTCGCAGCAACCTATGCAGACGACATCGCCTTCCTTACCAGCGTCGATAGCGCCATGGGGGCAGCCGAAACCATGCAATTGTAGCTGACTTGCTCAGCGACTGGCAAAAGCGATGGAACATTGCCGTCAATAATGAAAAGTCCACTGCCTCCACATTTTCTCTCTGCAAAGGCAACTGCCCTCCAGTTAACCTTAACGGCTCTCCCATCCCACAGGTAGACAATCCCAAGTACCTGGGATTCACCCTAGACAGGAGGCTCACCTGGAAGCCCCATCTGATTAAGAAGAGGAATCAGGCTAATCAAAGACTTCGATCCTTCTACTGGCTTATGGGTAGGAGATCGAAGCTGAGAACTTCCACTTAACTCCTCATTTACAAGGCAATAATACGCCCAATCTGGACGTACGGCATCCAGCTCTGGGGCACTGCGAGCAAGACGAATGTCCGAACTATACAAGCTTTCGAAAATTGAGCCCTTCGAATCGCCACTGGGGCCCACGTCTATCATAACAATCGCACCATCCACGAGGTTCTCAATTTCCCTTGGGTCAAGGACGAGATACAAAGAAGCAGCGCACGTTACATGCAGAGGCTTCATAATAACCCGAAACGGTTGGCCAGCTCCCTGCTCGACAACAGCGAGCATCCCAGAAGACTAAAAAGGACACACCCGCTGGACCTCCCCTTACTACTCTAATTTATTTCTACCATATAAATATTTAAAATTATCTATAAGTGAAGTTTATGTGATAACATTTAATGGTTGTCCCTAATGGACAAATTTAAATAAAGATTACCCTGCTATTACAAAAAAAAATATTTGTTGCACCACATAACTTTTCTGTTCCCCCAATTATGCAGTCCACTTATCAACGCTCCACTATGCCAACATATGCCCCACATGCTCTTACATATATCCGTACTTGCATGCATGTCCATATATTTCCAAATATTTTCTGCCTCCAAATTCAGGAAATATATAACCGATAAAGATCAAAAAAATTTAAATTGTTTAATTTAATTAATTTAATTTAATTGCTAAAACCAACAATTATAAACCGCCATTTCACTACTAATCCGTGATTGTGTTGCTTATATTCTCAACCTAGCCGCCGTAGTAGCCGTGTTGTGTATTTTTTGGTGCTGTTTTTTCCCCTTTGGGGTACGTACAGGGTGCCGACCGCATAACCGGCTGCGTAACAACTAACTTTAAAAAAAGGAAATCAATTAATTATAAATGTATATATTTATAATTATAACCACCACAATTTATTTAATTATTATTTTCCGTTCGAGCGAAGGGCCAGTTTTTTTTTTTTAATTCACCTCTCCGGCCTCAATAATTAATTATTAATCATTTATTTATTAACCTTCTGTCCGAATAGAGCTGACTAATAGAGTAGAGCTGAATAGAGTTTTGACTAATTGTCGGATTTAGGTATTATGGAGCCAAAAAGGTGGAGTTGAAACCTTAATCTTTAATTAATTGAGTTTAATTATTACGAAGCCGGAAAGGTTGGTTTTTTTTTGGATCTTTTTTGGTTACTAAAGTTTTCTTTCCACATTCGAATCGTGCCGCACACGACTTTCCTTTCGACATCGGCGCCACTAGTTCCCACTTGCTCCTTGTAATCGCATTTCATCCGCGATCTCACCGTTCTTATCATATAAGTGTGACCGGGCACCACTTCGTAGGAGGAACCTATTGCGCAAGTCAGTCGACAAGCGCTGACCAGCGTATTGGACTCTGAGAATGCCCACGGGAGACGACAAAAAGCCACGTCCGATCCCAACCATCCGTTTGGACAGATCTCAATCCGCATCTCCGCGGTCGCCTCTGTTGAAGCCTAAGGCGACTAGTGCAATTCCAAAGGCAAAAAGTGACGAATCCGTCAATAAAATCTCCGGTCCTTCACGGAGGCAGACTCCCTCCGTTGCGAAAATGGCTCAAAGTGCGGTCGAAGTGGCGCTGAAAAAGTTCATCGTCACAACAGATCGAATTAGCCAATTTGAGGCTAACATAAATACTCCGGGCGCCAGAGAAACGGAAATAGGCTCCCAATACATGTGCGAAGTCCATCAGGACCAAATTCGGGCACTGTGGGAGAAGGTGGAGAAGAGCTATGAGAGCTGCTCCGATTTGCTAGCCGTGTCAGACGACAATGCGGCCATCTCGACAGTGCTGGAATCGAAGTACAGCTACTGTTACTCCGTCTATTTGAGGTGTATTGCCCAGCTTCGGGAGAAAATTGCTTCCCAGTCCACTCAGGCTTCCGTCAATGTACACACGCCCGCGTCTACATGCTGCCATTTACCTCCTGTGGATACCGTGGTCTTCGCGGGTGAATATCTTCGGTGGCCCACCTTCAGAGACTTGTTTACGGCCACTTACATCCCATTTACCCATGAGGGTAAGCGGATAAAAGCCGCAGCATGGCAAAGCCTCACAGACCGCTTTGAGAACCGGCGGCTATTGGTCAACAGCCAGTTGAAAATCCTTTTCAACATCCATCCTATTTCTCAAGAGTCCAGGGTCGCGCTGAAGGAGCCTCCATTCAGAGTTGTCTGACAGCCCTAGAAATGTCCTCCATCAATGTTGAGGCTTATACGAACGTATACGAACTACCAAACTGAGCGGACGAACTTGTCCGAGCTCCGGGAAAACTGAAAAATACAGCTAATCAAAAAACTGAGGCAACCCTATATAAGCGAAAAGACGCTGAACTACAGTTTATTAAAAGCGACAGACAAGCTTTTTATAACAGTTGTGATGTGCTAAACCAAAACTAGTGCATTGTTAAAAAAAAAATAAGAGCCACGCAATAAGAGCTCATTGAGCAACGACCAAAAGAACGAGCGTAGAAGTTAAGTGAACCAAAGAAACGGCTTCTACTCTTACTTTTCAACCCGCGATACCGAAGTGGAAAAATCGGCGATTATAAGCAACCCGGCTTTGCTGACCGCTGAAACCCAAAGGGCACGGTCTTGCTCACCCGCTCTGCTCACTCCGACTCCCGCGTCATGGAGTTCGCAGTGTAAAACCCCCCCTCCAATATCGGAAACAAATTTCGCACCAACAACTAGCAGCGCTACAACCTCTGCAACAACAGGGAAAACCTCTGCAACTCAAAGTACCGCGACGTCAACGACTACAGCGAGTACAAAAACAACAACCTCGGAAAGTGCCAAAGCGGTAACGGCCACACAGACTGGAATGGATCGCTACATCCAAATTAAGCGCAAGCTTAGCCCGCAGAGTAATCCGGCAGGCAACAAAACAAAAATTAACCGTGTCCTGAATATCGATAAAGAACAAGACAGATCCACTACTAACAGATTTGCCCTACTGGCGGAGGTTGAGGAAAACCAACCAACCCAAGACATTGCAAAAAAACCCAAGCCCCCTCCAATCTATATTAGGGAACAAAGCTCGAGTGCCCTGGTCAACAAAATTGCGTCGTTGATCGGGAACGGTGACAACTTTCATGTTGTTCCGCTTATCAAAGGGAACATCCATGAAACAAAGGTGCAAACCAAGTCTGAAGAGCACTTCCGAATCGTGTCCAAATATCTGGACACTGTACAGAAAAACTATTACACGTACCAGGTGAAAAGCAGTAAGGGCCTACAAGTGGTAGTAAAGGAATAGAACCTGATGTTACCGCCGAGGAAATAAAAACCGCCCTTAAAGAAAAGGGCTTCGCCGCCAAGAATGTTATTAACATTCTAAATAAAGATAAAAAGTCACAACCCCTCTTCAAGGTCGAGCTCGAGCCAGAATGCAGGTCGCTGAAGAAGAACGAAGTCCACCCAATCTACAACCAGCAATATCTTTTGCATCGGAAAATCGCTGTTGAAGAGCCACATAAACGCAACGGTCCAGTGCAATGCACTAACTGTCAAGAGTATGAACACACAAGGTCTTACTGCACACTTCGGGCTGTCTGTGTAGTCTGCGGAGACGCCCACAAGTCCGCTTGCTGCACTACAAACAAGGACAGAACCTTGAAGAAATGTGGAAACTGCGGAGACAGCCATACAGCAAACTATAGAGGATGTATGGTGTATAAGGAGTTAAAGAGTCGCATGCGTCAAGCGACCGCAACGCGCAACCAAAATCCACAGAATGCGTACATTGCGTCAAAGACTATGCCAGACGTCTTCTTCACCAAAGCTGCGAGATCCTCATTCGGTCCACTAAACACCACCAACGGCTTCTCCTACGCCGATGCTCTACGATCTGGAAGGGAAATTCCAATTCAGCCTAACTCTCAAAGCGCTCAACAGGCCCCAGAACAGCCACACAGCAAAACGGAAACTATGATGCTTACCCTCCAACAAAGTATGATGGAGATTATGTCATTCATAAAAACGACCATGCAAACGCTTGTTCAAAACCAGAACATGGTGATACAGCTGCTCGTAGCACAACAGTCTAAATAATCTATGCAGGCGCTACGAATATCAATGTGGAACGCCAATGGTGTCTCACGGCATAAACTAGAATTATCACAGTTCTTAACCGAAAACCATATTGACGTTATGCTACTGGTGGAAACGCATCTTACAAGCAAATACAACTTTCATATAAGAGGCTACACAGTCTACCGCACAGATCATCCAGATGGGAAAGCCCACGGCGGAACTGGAGTTCTAATCAGAGAACGCATTAAACACCATTTTCACAAAAGGTTTGCAACAAACTTCTTGCCGGCCACATCGATACAAATTCAGTCAAGCAACGGAATCCTTGCAATCGCAGCCGTTTACTGCCCTCCTCGTTTCGCAATCTCGGAAGGACAATTTATGGACTTCTACAATTCACTTGGGGATCGATTTATAGCCGCAGGAGACTACAACGCCAAACATACGCACTGGGGTTCACGTCTAGTGACTCCCAAAGAAAGACAATTGTACAATGCAATTATAAATGTGAAAAATAAACTGGACTACGTTTCCCCTGGAAGCCCCACATACTGGCCAACAGACTCACGAAAGCTACCAGACCCTATTGATTTTGCAGTGACAAAAAACATACCTCGCAATCTACTAAAAATAAAACAAACCACTCGCCTGTGCTTCTAACGCTTCTTCAAAGCCCAGAAACAACCGAACACCCCTTCAGCCTGACGTCGCACAAAAACGAACTGGCTAAAATACAAAAAGTACGTGAGTGCCCACATAGAACTCGGCCCGGAATTTAACATGGAATCGGACATCGACTACACTACGAGCGCCCTGGAAGAAGTACTCGTTGCGGCAGCTAAAAGATGTTGACCGAAACAAACACTTCAAATCTAATCAGCAAATCGAACCGCTCGTGCGAGAGAAAAGGCGCACGCGTCGTGATTGGCAAAACACCTTAAGGAACGCCTTAAGGAAGCAACCCGATCGCTCGACCAGGCCCTTCACCAACAGGAAGAAAATGCACAGCTGAGGTACATCCAGAATCTCTCGCCAACAAGCACAAAGTACCCCCTGTGGAGGGCCCACCCAAATCTTAGCGCCCCAATTGAAACGACCACCCCGATAAGAAAGTCTTCGGGATGCTGGGCTCGCAGCGACGAAGACCGAGCTGAAACATTCGCCACACATCTCCAAAGTGTCTTCCAGCCAAACCCAGCCTCAAATTCATTCCTCCTGCCAGAAATTCAGCCAGAGTCCTCCCCTCAGCCAGCCGCACCTTCATTCCGGCCGAACGAAATCGAAAAAGTCATAAGAGGGCTAAAACCAAAAAAGGCTCCCGGTGGTGACCTATTGACCCCAAAGATGCTGATCGAACTTCCAAAATGCGCTATAGAGGTCGTCTGCAAACAATTTAATGGAATAATTTATCTTGGCTATTTCCCAAAAAAGTGGAAGAAATCCATCATTATAATGATACCGAAGCCTGGAAAAGACCACACAATTCCGTCATCATACAGACCAATAAGCCTTCTATCTTGTTTGTCTAAATTGTTTGAAAAATGCTTGTTAACTCGCATAATACCACATCTGGAAGCTTGCAATATTATCCCGGCACACCAATTTGGCTTTCGAAGAAACCATGGAACCATCGAACAAGTGAACAGATTAACATCCGAAATACGCTCAGCCTTCGAACAGCGAGAATACTGCAGCGCTATTTTCCTCGACGTATCTCAAGCTTTCGACCGAGTTTGGCTCATCGGACTCATGCACAAAATTAAAACGTATTTGCCAACATACGCCCACAAGCTACTGGAATCATACCTCTACAATATGGTATTCTCAGTGAGATGCAACGCAGCTAATTCGGGCGACTACCCCATCGAAGCTGGAGTTCCACAAGGAAGCGCACTCGGCCCGTGTCTATATGTTTTGTATACTGCGGAAATTCCTACGAGCGCACAACTAACAACCTCAACGTTCGCCGACGATACCGCTATCCTTAGTCGCTCCAGATGCCCAACGCAGGCAACAACCCAACTGGCTAATCATCTCACAATAGTGGAAAGGTGGCTTTCCGACTGGCGCATTAAAATAAACGAACAAAAGTGTAAACATATAACGTTTACTCTTAATAGACAAACATGTCCTCCGCTTTTACTAAACGGTATGCAGATCCCTCAAGCTAACGACGTAACGTACCTAGGCGTTCACCTTGATAGACGACTCACCTGCACAAGCACATCGAATGCAAAAAGATGCACCTAAAACTGAAAGCCAGCAGCCTCCACTGGATTATAAACTCACGATCGCCACCTGGACTACAAGTTACTACTGTACCATTCAGTCCTAAGGCAAATCTGGACGTATGGCTCCCAGCTGTGGGGGAACGCGAGCAGCAGCAACATAGACATCATACAGCGTGCACAATCAAAAATCTTGAGAACTATCACAGGGGCACCTTGGTATGTTCGCAACGAAAACATCCACCGGGATCTGGGCATCCTCGCAGTGAAAGACGAAATCCAGAAGCAAAAAGAGTCATACAAAGAAAAACTGTCTTCGCACCCAAATTTTCTCGCTCGGGGATTGACTCGGGTTTCTAGAATATCCCGCCTTAGACGCAACAACCTCCCAACCCAGCAATCGATTTTTAGGGCCGTCTAACTCCGTATCAGTCAATATGACTGTTAGTTAAGTTAAAAATATAAGATTTGATATACCTCTTGTTAGTATCGCAAAGAGAAGATTCAAGAAATAAAATCAACGTTAAAAAAAAAAAAAAAAAAAGTGGATGTAAAGTCCCCTTTGAAACTTCATCAGTTCCAATTTTTCTAACTCTGCATTTTAGAATAAAAAGAAAAAAATCTATAAATAAAAATGTTAAGGGAAACTAACATTTAGAATTGATTTACCAATCATGGCGAAATGTTATCATAAATATTATTTAAATCAGTGCGGTGAAAGCTTAACTAACATAGGTAGTCTCTATGTTTCCCAAGAATTATTCAGCATGGTCGTGGTATTGTAAATTTCTTTAGTCGTCTTTTTAATTACATTAAGCCGCTTTTTCTGTCAGGGATAAATGCACTTAAAAATCAAGCTGCTGAAACCGGAAAGGCTGTTACAAAGGATTTGGGTCGAAAACCTCTACGAAATATCATTCAAGAACAAAGTAAAATCGCATTACACAATCTATCTGACAAAGCAATTCATAAAATTACTAAATTACAAAGTGGTAAAGAAAAAAGGCATAAAAAGAGGAGACCAAGAAAAAATCGCAATCATTTAACAACTAAACAACGTCGTAAACATACGCGTTCAAAAAAGTCAAGAAAAAAATCATCTATAAAATTTAAAATTAGTGACATATTTTCCAAATCAAAATGAGTAATCACATTGTGTTTGGTCATTGAGAGTTTTCAATGCCGTAAATAAAAAGACGAATTTAATTAATTTTGAACGTTAAAAATGTTTATTCCTTCATGCAGATGAAGCCGGATGATCCGCAAATAGACCAGCTTATGGTGCATGCAGGGACTCAAGTAATATACAGAGAGAGGGCGGCCCGGCAAGTCACCTCGAGCTAAAGCTCTCGAAAGTGGAGAGGGCGGCCCGACCTAGACATTACCGAGCTAAAACTCTCTATGGAAAGCTTGTTGAGTCGAGCGGCCGAGAGAGAGTCGGCTTGCGATCAACAAAGCCTTTGTCATTACACTTAATCATTACACTTAACATTACATAAACATTATTTAAACATAAACATTAAACGCCGTGCTGCTGCTTGACCCGACACATTGAATGCATGAAAAGCGAACTGGATCTTTTTGAGCCTCATCCAACGCAAAGCTGTATTTTGAAAACCAAAGAAGTTTCATACAATCCTATTGCTTCTTTGGATAGTGCTTCATCAATTGAATTCGTTTGTTTAGGAAATGGAGAAACCTACAGAGATCTTTCAAGTGTTTACTTAAAACTTGTGGTTCAACTTAAAAAAATTGATAATAGTAGTATTGAAGGAAATGCTGTTGGCGTAGCAAATAATATATTGCATTCTATATTTAGAAGCTCATCTGTATATTTAAATAATACTTTGGTTTCCCAAAGCGACAATAATTATCATTAAAGATCATATTTGCAAACAATTTTAAAGTATGGTTGTGATGCAAGTGAAAGTCATTTAGCAACACAAGGATATTTCCCAAATTATATTATTCAAACACCATTTAAAAGTGATGGCAGTCAAATTCTTAAAAATATGTTTGAAAATAGTAATAAAGTAGAATTATTTTGTAAAGTTCATGGAGATGTTTTCAACCAACCAAAACTGCTTGTAAATAATGTTGATTTGCGCATTACTTTTAATATTGAAAAAAAAGCATTTTATTTATTGGAAACCGAAACTGAATCGAATCTAAAGATCTTGGAAGCCCAGCTGTTCATAAATCATTTAGTAGTCAACCCCAGCATTTTATTAGCTCATCATCACGTTTTACAATCAAAAAATGCAATATACCCATACAAGGAAATAATACATAATACCCAGTAAATATAATACCCAGGAAATAATACATTATCCATCGATAATGCAGTTATTGGTCAAATTCCAAAATTGTTGGCCTTTTGTATGGTTAACAACAGAGCATATTCAGGAAATCGAGGATTAGATCCTTTTAATTTTGAAAATTTTAAAATACAACGATTCAATCTGTTAGTTAATGGAGTACAGGTACCTTCTCAGGCACTTGAATTTGATTTCTCGAATCCTACCAATACCCAAAGTTCAAGAGCATATAATTTACTATTTAAAGCATGTGGAATTAAGCATTATGATCGTGGTCTCCAAATTTCCAAGGATATGTTTGACAAAAATAATTTTATATTAGCGTTTGATTTAACTGCTGATCACTCCAATTCTAGTGTTTGCGCTAACCTGATTTCTCAAGGAACGATCAGAATAGAAGGAAGATTCTCTGAGCCTCTGGCTGAGGCTGTTACTTGCATTGTTTATTGTGAATACGACTCTATGATTGATATTGATAAGCATCGAAATATTCGAGTACTTTTGTAAAAATGAATACAATACAAATCATGGACTTGCTCTCAAAGCATCCTCAAACAAAAAAAATATTTAAAGGGGTTTTTTTGGCCGATAAACTACCAAAAGAAATTCGTGAATATCCAGCATTGACTATTCATACCAACCAGGAATGCATTGGGTTGCATTTTACTTCTATAACAAAAAGTCAAGTATAACAAAAAAATTTTTCGATTCTTATGGACAATATCCTCAGAAAAAGAATTCATTGCATTTTTAAAAAGAAATGCATCAAAATATACTTATAACAAGCAACAATTTCAAGGATACTTTTCAAATACCTGTGGACATTACTGCATGCTTTTTGGTCTTTACAAAAGTAATCGAAAAACTTTAAAGAGTTTCACACAGAATTTTAAGATAAAAGATTTCACCTATAATGATAAGTTAATTTCAAAAATGTTTAGTAAATGTTTTAAATGATTTTTTTTTTTTTTTAACCCAATATGAAAAAATAAACAATATTATTTATAATATCTATAAAAAAAACTTTTTTATTTTCATGGATTTTGATACATTCTTTTAGTTATTTTATAGTATCTTATCATAATATCCGTAGCTTCCTTTATATATAGAGGAAGTTTGTTGCAGTTACAAGTGTCTGGTCCTTCAGTTTCTTCATCATCACTCCAGGGACATATTTTGTAGTGGAATCCATATTTGGAGTACAGCATTTCCTTTTCTTCTAAATCCTCTAGCGTTGTTTTTAAAAATTCAAGTTTTTTTAAATGTTCCTCGAAAATCATGTCTTCAAATTGAAGTAAAAATAATTTTATTATTATTTATTATTATTATAAAAGATAGAAAAGTTTACAAAACTAGACTAGCTTAATGGTATAGCGCTGGCTACTGTGGCCTTCGGCTATATGACTTGATAGTGCTTAAGCCTAAGGGATGGTTGAATGTTGAGGGATGTGTACATGTTGTGTCTTAACTTAGTATTTAACCGTTATTTATGTATGTATTCTGTACATTATTCTTCTTAAATTAGGGAACTAGCTTTATTAAATATTTATATTCATATTTTGTGGTATAATTGTGTTGTTTTTAGGAAATGTAGTATTTTTTTAATGTTTTCTGGGTTTAGATCATTGAGAAGATGTAGCGGGTTGGAGTTCTGGAAGATAGTTTGTTTTGTTTGCAAGAGAGGTGGACATGTGTTTAGTATGTGGTGTAAGGAGAGGTTGCCTTGACAGAAAGGGCAAGGTGGTGTTGGAATTTGGTTCAGATAGTGTTGGTGGGTCAGGTTGGTGTGTCCTAGACGTAGACGGGTAATTTTAGTTTGGTCGAGTCTATTACAGTTTTGGTGGGTTGTTCTAAAATGGTCGCTGATGTGGTGGCTATTGGAATTGATAGATTGGTACCATTGTATACCATTGATACCATTGTACAGTGTATACGGTTTTGGTTTTGTCTTGCCTTGAATTCAGATTTAAGTTGTCTTTTTATATCTGTAGGATTTATATTGGATGTAAAGATTAGTGGGCTTTTGTAAGTCGACTTTGCTGCTTGATCTGCTAGTTCGTTTCCGGCAATGCCTGCATGGCCAGGAATCCAAATTAATTTGATTTTTGGGGCCAGCTGGGTTATTAGTGATCTTATTTTATTTGGATAAATATTATTATTGTTTGTATTTCTAATAGAGTCTATTGCTGCGAGGGAATCTGAACAGATTACATATTTGCCTCTTTTGTCTTTTATAATTTTGATAGCTTCAAGAATGGCGATGATTTCGGCTGTTAGAACAGAGGAATATGGCGGCAGGATTCCACATTTTAGGATGTTTGTTTCCGTTGTAATGGCGTATGTTATAATGTCGGTTATTATTGATCCGTCAGTGAATATAAAGTTGTGTGAATTGTGGTTTGATTTTGTGTCTTCGTATATTTTCTGGTATGTTTCTTTGGGTGTGTTACTTTTTTTATGTAATCGTATGGATGTGTCTATAAGGTTGGGTAGGTCCCAGGGTGGCTTGAGTTTGCTTGGTGTTTATTATTGTTGGTTATTTGTTGGGGTGGAACAAAAGGCTCTGAGCGCTAGGCGAATGGCAGAGTTTAGAGGCGGTTTTAATTTGTTTAGTGTTGTTTTGGGTTCGTGTCCGTATAGGAATAGGCCGTATTCTATTTTTGCAACAATAGTAGCTTTTACTACGTTGATTAATGTGTATGTACTGCAGTTAAACTTGAGACTGGATAGGCATTTAATTATATTTCGTTTTTTGTGAAGTGCAGGTATAAGTTTATCTATGTGTGTGTTCCATTTGTATTTGCAGTCTATATTTATTCCTAAGATTTTTAACGAGCTTGGGGATTTGCATTCTATTGAATGTTACGACACATGTGCAGTTGTGCTTTTTGCAAATGTGGAGATGTTGGCGTTTTGATAGGGATAGGGATGCCCCGGAGTATGAACCCCAGTTCTCTATGTCATTTAAAAGGTTACCTAGGTTAAAGCTAATATTTTTATTTTTATTAAAGTTAATTATTAGAAAATAGTCATCGGCGTATGCATTAAAATTTGATTTCCTTGTATAAGGACATTATATCGGACAATTTGTTAAAAGCTATAAGGAATAGTATGACGGAGATTGGGGAACCTTGAGGGATTCCATTGGATAAGGGTAGTGTGTTGGATCTGTGTTGACCGACACGGATTATTATTTTTCTGTTAAGCATAATGACGTAAATTTATTATTTTTGGCCCAGTTTTCCATTCCTGAAGTTGGTCGATTATAGAATGCACACCTACTCGGTCAAAGGCTTTTGAAAAATCAAGAGTGACGAGTGAGCTGTGCTGGTGTGACTTCGATATGAGATAGTCTACGTAAAGTAGACTGTCCGAAGTCAATTTGCCTTTTTTAAATCCAAATTGTTTTTTATTAAGCAGATTGTTGTAAGTTACAAACCACCAAAGTCTTTTGGCTATGATCTTATCTAGTGTTTTTGCTAGGCAACAGTTGAGGGAGATGGGTCTGTAAGAGGTAGTTTGGGTTTTGTCACTGTTTGGCTTCAGGATAGGAATTATAAGGCTGGTTTTGAAGGCTTGTGGTATGTGAGTGTCGAATATTTTGTTAAATAGGTCTGTTATTCTGTTTTTTGTAGTATTGGAGCTATTTTTGATCATTTGGTGGGAGATTCTGTTGAGTCCTGGGGCAGATCCTTTGAGGGTTTGAAGTGCTGACGCTAGTTCGAGATTTGAAATCTGTTTTTCCATGGGTTGAGCTGATGGGGAGGGTGTGTAATTTACAGTATTGTTCCTGTATTTGTTGTTTCGAAATTGTTCTGGAAAATTCATTTCGTCTGACAGGTTTGAAAAATGTTTAGCAAAGATATTGGTAATTTAGTTATTAGTTTTAGTTACTTCGTTGTTGTTTGGGTTTGTTATGGCGTGAATTTGCTTAACTGGGTTAAGTCCGCAGAAGCGTCTTATTTTCGCTCATATTTTTGATGAAGGGGTTGACGGTTGGATGGTTGACTGTTTTCTAGTGTTATGTGGCGGTTGAGTGTATTCCACGCTATTTGTTTTTCTTTTTGTAGCTGGTCGAGTATTTTGTTCCACCATGGAACCCTGTATGGATGGATATTTGGTGAGGTTTGTGGGATGGAAAGGTTTGCGCTAGATAGAAGAATTCTGTTAATTTGGGCTGCTTCTTTGTTTACGTTTTGAGAGGTTGGGTATTTTACGTTTGATTGCTGGGTAAGAAGGTTGTATTTTTCCCAGTTGGCCTCTTTTAGCTTAAAGAAGGGTCTGTTGAATTTTTCTGTATTGGTTGATGGGAATAGGGTGATGATAATAGGAAAATGGTCGCTACCATTTTCGTTCGAGGTCGTTCAGTATTTCCCACTTAGCGTGGGGGGCCAAAATTGGAGAGCAAAATGTAAGGTCGATGTGTGTGTAAGTATTGTGGGTTGAAAAGTGAGTGGGGGATTTGTCGTTCAGTAGAATAAGGTGTGCATTGTCAACGAATCTTTGAAATATTTTTCCTCGTGTGTTTGTTGTTGGTGAGCCCCAGGAAGGATGCCATCCATTGAAATCCCCCATGATTAGTGAAGGTGCTTGTTGTGTGTTAAATGTGTTTTGAAGTGTCTGGATAGTAATGTTTTTGGTAGGAGATATGTATGTTGAAGATATGTTTAATTTTAGTTTAGATTGTATATTTATGGTTATTGTTTCTAGGTCGTCTCTGATGTTAGGGGTAGTGTGTTAAATTGACTTGTGAACTAAAAGTGCTACACCGCCAAACCTGTTGGTTGCTATGTTTGTTTGTAGTTTATTGGGATTGGTATGTTATTAGTGTATTGTATGTGGGTTTCTTGGAGGGAGATTATATGCGGTGAATATTTTTTGATGAGAATAAGGAGTTGGTTATAGTTATTTGCATATCCTTTTAAGTTCCATTGAATTACTGTTAATGACATTTTAGTGAAGACGAAAGCTTGTAACTTAACTTATTAGTAGTATTAACGGTTTAAATTTATGTCTTGCTTAGAGTTTAAGGTTTTATATGGATTCGCTGTCGCTGTTGTTAGCGTGTTTGTTTTTGTTTAGCGCTTTGGCCTTAGTCTTAGATGCTTTACCATAAGGTTAGTTGTTAGATTTTTAGACTTATCTTTATGGAAGATTTTTATTTTTAGTGAGTCTTCTGAGAGTTGTGACGAGTATGGTGTGGTTAGTTTTCTGGTATGTGTGATGCAGTCAGTATCCATGTCTTCTAGTTTGTCGTAATCGTGGTGGTGATGGTTTTGAAGAGTTTGGCTTGATGGTAAAGTTGTTATGTCTAATCCGGTAGCTGTTGCATTTGATGGCGGGATATGGATTCCTGATGTGGGTGTGCTGTTCGAGTTTTTATGTTGTGGTTGTGTTGTGTTTGTGTATGTATTTATATTAGTATTCGGTGATTCACGGTTTGTTGTCTTCTGAGTTGTGGCGTTTGCAAGTACTTTGGCATAGGTGTTGCTCAATAGAGATCCGTGTCGTTCGAAATAAATACGTTGGGCAGTTTTGTGATCCACTTTTTGTGTGGTTATAATGGCTGTTAATTCTTGGTTTTTTATGAAGGTGGGGCATTTGCGGTCAATTGGGCTGTGCTGATGGTCAAGTTCTGGGTTGTTTTTGCAGTTTAGGCATTTTTTTTCGTTTTTGCATGTTTCTCCGTCGTTTGTGTGTTTTTTTTCTGAGCAATAAGTGCAAGTTTCGGAGCTTTTGCATATTGGTGCTGGGTGACCACAGCGGAGGCATTTTCTGCATCGGAGAGGAAGTGGGATATACTCTCGTACACGCCCTGTTTCGTAGCCAATTCGCAATATTTCTGGGAGTTTGTGTGTGTCGAATGTAATGATGATCAATCCTTTTTCAACTAGAGTGGTGTTGTTGCTATCGGAGTTAGTGTTGGGGTTTTGCCGTTTCATTATTTTTTTAACTTCGCTTACTTTTGGTTTTAGTTCTTGTAGAATAGTGTCTTCGTCAATATATCTAAGGTCGTTACAATAAATAACTCCCTTAGAAAAGTTCAGTGTTTTATGTTCGCTTATTGTTACTTCCATTTCTACGATTGTTGTAAGTTTAAGTAGCTTTCTGGCTTGCAGTTCATTTTTAGTTTTTATTAATAGTGTTCCGTCTCTTATTTTTTTGCATCCGTCAACTTCTCCTCCACAGTCAAAGTCCACAGATTTTTTAATGTTGAAATTTTTCGATGTTGAAATTTTTTCGAACGAGCCGTTGTCTTTTCTTTTGATTACAATAAATTTTGGGTCGCCTAATTGGGAATGGTACGATTTTGATGTAATTTTGAAAATGTCAGGTGGGTCCGTCATGATTGCACTATAGGAAATATGACCACTTTTTCTGGCCAAAAATAATATCTCAATAACGAAACAAGATATTTAAGTTCTGATTTTTGATTTGAGTTCACATGATCAATAGATTTAACATTTAAAAAAAATGTGGGCGTGGCACCGCCCACTTTTTAAAAAACACATTCTAACTCAAAAACTATGCAAGATATTTAGATTTTGACTTTTGATTTGAATTTATATTGGCAAAATAACTCAGAAATGAAAAAATTGTGGGCGTGGCACCGCCCCTTATTTAAAAATAACATGCTAACTGTTCGGTTTTGCACTAGTCTCACAGCTAACAGATTCATATTCCAGGTGTTGAGGTTGCCTCCTTAAATTATGAATTTCTTCGAAAGTGCATAAAAGGGCATATTCATATTTCACTCATTTGAAGAAAATTAAACAATCTACATCACGGACTAAATTACATTGTCTGACTCGGCCTGACTTAGTTTAAATCTCTTTTTAAAAATGTGATTTAATTCTACAAATTTCTGTTGCTAGATTACTTACATTTTCACTTTATTAAAAAGACAACACAAGTTTTTTGGACACTTCACATACACAAACACATAATACCAACCACATTGAGAAGTATTCATTTCAAAACTTTTGATTTTGTCCATACAATTTTCAGTATTCGCGTTTTTAAAATCGCACCAAAAAATCTTAAATTCTAAGCTCATGCAAATGTTAACATCAACAGCTGTTTTTAACAGCTGATTTTTTCACAGTGGCGCCATCTATGGAAATTTCTGGTACGCAACATTAAAAATTAATCTATTGTGAATGATATGCATTTAAAATTATTTATATTCTTTAACTTTCAAAAAATGGTTTTTGGCCAGAAAAAGTGGTAAAATTTCCTATAGTGGATTGGTTGAAGGGCTTAAGCCCGTATTAGAGGTTTTCGTATGTTTGGTGTTGTTGGGTTTTTTATTTTCTTTTTGTGGTTAATATTTGTTTGTGCAAAATTTTGCTGATAATTTTGTTTTCGTTTGCGCGAGGCTAGGATAACGCTGTTTTGGCACGACTTATCTCTTCGGAGGTTGAAGTTGTACTGTAAAAATAGTTTTATTTGATGCGCGTACATTGTGAGGTTAGCTGAATTGTATCTGACTTAATGGAAAATGTGAAACTGATGATCCATTGTAAGGATCCAACTCCTTTATACTTTTACTCCTTTGAGATAAATTTTAAACAAGCTGAGATATATCTAGTCATCTCTTTTCCTTTATATGCAAGATGTGTTAATCAATTTTCCTTCAATTTCTTAAATGGTGTTTTAGTTGAAAATTTATTTACATAACTCTTTGGTAAAAATATCCAGAGTGTTTCGTCGTCCTTGTCAGTCAAATAAAGAGCTATTTTCGTCCCATATGTGGTTTTCTTTATCTTACAACCAATGTTCTTGTATTTGAAATTAATACATAAGCCTTCAGTCTTTGTGTAGACAATAACAGGCTTTTGATCATTCAGAGTATCTAAGAAAGACTTCGATGTACATGAATATAAGTAAGGCTATTTTTTTCTTATTGGTTGTAAGAGTTTGTATGCATACCATCATATATAACTCTTGTATCCCGCTCTTTTATACTTTTTAATAATTCACTCACCTTTGTGTATATATATATATAAAATAATATAATTTTGGTTTTGTGTAATAATGTAATTTGGTTATCCCTCGCTGCAGTCGGTGATGCCACAGACGCTGGAGATATGTCGTAAGATAATTACCCCTGGCGGTTGCCGGGGGGTGTTGCTACTCCTTGTAGGTAGTGGTTGAGATCCCTGGCGGTTGCCGAGGGAAGATCCGCTCTGTGACGGAAGTTATGATGGGAGCACTTGCCCCGTTATCACGGCCCTTGAGGCGCGGTGACCAATTCAACAAATGAATTTAAAAGTTAACGGCAGTGCCGGAGATTGGTTTTATGGTGCCCTTTATTGTATGAGACTCTGACACAAACTGAAACTTAAAGCTAACAAAAAGTATTTCATAGCGGCCACGCAAACGTGCAGTGCTTGCCGCTATGCATGGGCTTCCGGCCAGACGCTATGTCAGCAGTTTGGCCAGAGCGAGCTCTTAAATAATCGGACATTGCCGCTGCCTGGTTAACTTCAGTTAACTACTCCCCCTTCAAGAATAAGGCCGCCCTCGGCCGACCCTATTTGGGCAATCATCTCCTTCAGCTGGGCCGCGGTTTTTCGGGCCTGAGTGACTCGCCGATAGGTCAAGCCGATGCCAATTAAAGCGCAGTATATTGCTCCCGCTATGAACACCAACTGATGTAGCCGATGGTGGTTAATCTCCTTCCCGAACTCTTTGATGTGCTCCAGATTACGTTCACTCAGTCGGTGAAGGTAAGGAAGGCTAAGAACGTTACGTTCCATGGTGACGTTCAGGAAAGGTGAGCTGGCCACTCCTGGAGTCCTCTTCTGGGCTGTGTCATGATTGACCAATCGGGTTTCGTTGACAATGGCACTCTTTTCAAAAGTGATAAGATATGTGCCCTTTATATGGGCACAGGTGCCATTATCCACACACACGTGAGCCGAGCGATCATTTACAATTACTATCCCATCATAAACGTAAGTGATGGGGTGTAAATCGCTTTGTTGGATCTCGCAATGCGCCGTGCCTCCAGCATGAAGCTCTTGGGCGCATGATCTTCTACAAGCCAGTCGGCAAAATGTAGCTTCTGATGTCGGGGAGCATTCGGCAATGACGTTGGCTTCCAGCCTGAGCATGGTGTCGTGATGTGACACTGGGAAAACGGTGATCTTGCTGCAGACCGACTTTATCTTCGGAAACTTAATAATAAAGTGTAATATGTCCCATAGTACAGTCCCATAGTAAGATCTTAACGGACGATACGGACAAAACATCTCTAATCGCGGTCTCGGTGGGCTCTTTCATCCACACCTTCCAGGTCTGCATGATCTAGGATGCTGGGGCTAACCATATTAACTTTGGCAAGTGCCACTGCTAGCATCAACCCCTGAAGCTCCATTGCTATCATCCTATTTCGAGTTAAAAGCATCTCGAATAGGTGCCCAGTATCAATTTGGGACTTTTTTGCTGACCTCAGAAGCTGGTTGACGGTAGCGGAAATTTTATTGATTTGAATTTGTACTTTGTTGTTAATATTAACCTGCCTATTGTTTGCATTCGTTAATTGGAATTCATTAAATTTAATTTTTCAAAATCTTCTGCGTCCGGCGTTCCTGCCACCACCTTTAGCGCAGTCCCTAAGAAGTCTAAACTTCTTGCTACCCCTATGATGGATGCTTAAAGAGTCGAGCAGGTCGCGTAGGTGGGCGATATCAACAAATACGAGTTTTTGCATGTGAAATTGCGGGAACATGACGGTCATCCCATTAGTTTCTTCGATGACGCGCCTATATTCCAAGAGATTCGCTAAGTGCTTTATAAAAGCGAATTCCTCCCATATCAGGATTCAACCATCAATGATGGGAATGTATTTGGCTTTGGAATAGCCCAAGACGCGTGCCGATGTTGCGGCCGAAAGGAAAATCAGGGTTATGGTTGAAAACCTGTAATTTGGATGTGCTGTGAATTCAATTGAAACTGAGTAGCCCACCATTAAAGCATGATTAAAATAATAATGGAAGCAAAAGCTTATGCCAAGTGGCTAGGAAAAAGACAATAAAAAAAGATGAAAAATTATTAGGCGGGCGATAGTTGAGTCACGCTCGGCCTACCTAAGGTTGTCTTTGTGGACCACCCTCCCCTTAATGAGGACTGTGGTCCCCATGTCCGCTTCTACGGGTTCTTTCTCGAACAAAGGTGACAGTTTGTTGCTCAGTCGCCTGCTAGACTACACTAGGATCTTTTCGCCAACTTCGAAAACCCTGTTTTGCCGAGAAGCATTTCTCCTGTCGCGGAACTTATTCTGGGCGTGTTTATTGGTATCCTGTATCGCGTATTGCGGGTCATTCGATTCCGTTTGAACCCCGTCGGCTGGCCTCTTGTCGTTGGCCGACGTGTAGCAGGGATATTTCCTTAAAAAACTAATGACGTCCGAATTATAATATGCGTTGTTTGGCGTAGTACGGATTTTTGTCTTTGTCCTCCTGGCTTTTGGCAAATGAAGCCGCAAAGGAGTACCTCTCGTGGTTAGACTCCACTTCTTGTGCCAAAGCGAGAGCTGAGGGCATATCTTTCGGCTTTGCCGTGAAAAGGACATCCGTGAGGCTGCGCTTAAGCCCCGAGATAAATACTCGGAGTGCGTCATCCCGGAATTTGTCACACAAAACTTTTGCCGCCGAGGCTTTGTACGACATGGTAGCTTTGTTGGTGAGCAAGGTGAGTTTTTTCTCGACCTCGTAGTAGTATTGCAGGAGGGTTAGATTTCCCTGCCTGAGAGTACCCATTTCTTGCTCGATAACGTAAATCTGACGTAAAGTCGAGTCGATTTATAATCGCGTCGACATTTAGTACAGTTTTAACGGCCGCCTGTATAGTGGCCGTCATTTGTTCCATGCTGAATGCCATATCTGCGGCCTCGGACTCAGAGTCGCAGGAGAATTGCCTTATACTCCTTTAGAGGTGAAAAGGGCTGCTCATCTGGAGCTGTACCCATAATATCGCCCAAAAGAATTAATGCATGCTCGAATTGCATGTCTATAGAGACATTTGGGCTTGTGGGGGGCTCGCGGGGGCTGAGCCGCCGCTTCAGTTATGTGTGCGAGCTCGTCGAACTGCGCTGTTGTCTTGCCAAGCAGAGACAAGGTGAGGGGTGCGCGGGGACTGAGCCTCCGCTTACTATAAACGAAGAAAAAAAATAAAAACAACAAATTGCCACACACTGCATGTGCGGCCGTATCGTGTTCTTGTAAATGGAGTGGGGAAACAAAACGGAAAAGAAAAATAACCAAAACTGCGCGGCTAATACCAAGAATTCTTGTGTAACAAAAAAGACATATAAAAGCTGAATTAAATACACGCGATTATATAAATTATTTCCGATTGAAATTTAAAATTTTCTGCCAGCGATTTTTTGGGTTTGGTTAGGAATTTTTATTCCGCACTTTTTGTGTTATGTAGAAATATTCATTTATTTATTCATAAAAAACAGAAATGCAAACAATAATTGGTTTACAAAATAAAATGGCTTAAACATTTTATAATAGATAAAAAATGTTAATGATAAACCGTCAGCCAACTAATAAAGATTATTTAAATTATTAAATTAAAATAAAATTATTAAATTTTATGGGGCTGCAGTTTTTTGTTAGCGTAAGGCACAATATTTTACTATTCTTGTCTTTCTTTCTTTTTTTTTTTTTTAATACACAAAAAAAAATTCATGCAGACTTAGAAGTACTGTGTAAATAAAAGTGCTCACTTACATGGTTTTTTCCGTTGGGCGCCAAATAATATACATAAATGTAATAAATGTAATTTGGTTATCCCTCGCTGCAGTCGGTGATGCCGCAGACGCTGGAGATATGTTGTAAGATAATTACCCCTGGCGGTTGCCGGGGGGTGTTGCTACTCCTTGTAGGTAGTGGTTGAGATCCCTGGCGGTTGCCGAGGGAAGATCCGCTCTGTGACGGAAGTTATAATGGGAGCACTTTCCCCGTTGTCACGGCCCTTGAGGCGCGGTGACCAATTCAACAAATGAATGTAAAAGTTAACGGCAGTGCCGGAGATTGGTTTTATGGTGCCCTTTATTGTATGAGACTTTGACACAAACTGAAACTTAAAGCTAACAAAAAGTATTTCATAACGGCCACGCAAACGTGCAGTGCTTGCCGCTATGCATGGGCTTCCGGCCAGATGCTATGTCAGCAGTTTGGCCAGAGCGAGCTCTTAAATAATCGGACATTGCCGCTGCCTGGTTAACTTCAGTTAACTTATATATACATAATAATATTATATAATAATACATAATTATATTATATATATATATATATATATATATTATATTATATATATATATATTCGATCAGTTAATTTTCGAATTTAAACGTACTGGCTCCGAAGTGAATTATACACCCATTTCTTAATGGATCATCCAACGATATTAATGGAAATAATTACCTTAACACGAACTTCAAAATATTTCTTTTAAATTTCAAATATTAATTTTAATTTAATTTCGAATAAATTTTAACTAAACCTTGATAAAAATAAAGTCCAAAAGTAATAAGTCCATAATAAATGTAATAATTTTTTTTTTTGTTTTTAATTTTTAAATCAACGTTAAAAACGTTTAATTTTTAACGTTTAAAATCAATAGCTTTAAAATATAATACCCTCTGCAAGGGTATAAGAAGAAGTAACAAACAAAAAACACACAACACGCTGAAACAAGAAAAACTAAAGAAGGAAGGAAGGGCATTCTCTGACCAATTATAGCAGCGTTAGACCGCAATGTAGATTATCTAGATTGCACTTTGTTTATAGCGATAAACGACAAATTTATTAAAATAAAGCTAAAACAAAGTCCCAATCTTTTATCTACAAAAATACCAATGTTGTATATTTACCAAATACCATTTCCGATCGTTCGATATGGCAGCTATAGGACGTAGACGGCCGATTCTTATAAAATTTGGTTGGTTCAACTCACCAAAAATAGAATCTGCACAAAATTCCAATTTTCCATCTTCAAAAACACGAAAGTTGGGTAATTTTTGATTGTTCAGTTATATGGCAGCTACGTCGAAATGCAGTCCATCTTCTCCGGCTCCATCTGCATCTCGTTCCATGTATCCTGACTGGACGGGTTCAGCCTCTGTAGCAGCACCTTGGCGATGACACATTCGGTAATTTCCTGAGTGCTCACGGAGTCCTCTCGATGATGCCTCTTTGAATAATCCCAAATTCAAAATTTTTTTCCCATGCGCTTGAAAAATAAGACGGTGGCTGCTAAACCTCTTATTTAAGAGCCCAAAGCCACATCATAATATCCGTCTATCAATTCCAGAGATCCAGATCCAGATCCAATTCCAGTAAGTTGGGTAATTTTTTATTGTTCAGTTATATGGCAGCTATAGAATATAGCAGTGGTCGGCACGACCCTATCCCGAGGGCATAGGAAATTTCTCTGCCCGAGCTCTGCCACACACACACAGTATAAATGTGTGAAACGTCATGCTCAGAGCCTGCTTTCTGCTATTCGTTACTAACTCTAATGCGTTAAAATCATATCAATGTATTGGGGTGCCGGCCACTGGAATATAGTTAACCAATCCTTATGAAATTTTTTTTGCCTAACTAAGCGCTCATGCAAAATCCGAACTCTTTAACTCAAAAAACAAAGTTACATCATTTCCGATCAGTCAGTTATATGACAGCTTTAGGATAACGTCTTTATATCTCTTTTTCTATCTCCGGAATTTCCAAATTCACCGAACAGTCCGCCGCTGTCGTAATATGTATTTGTTTTTTTTCTTCCCCAGTCAGTGTCATTTTTTGCACCACATAACTTTTCTTTTCCCCTAATTATACAGTCCACTTATCAATTTATGACAGAAACGCTGGCAAGACTAAGAAAGCAGGCCTTTGACGGGTTCGTCGAACAACTTGAGCCAGGCGACCCTCAACATAACTTATGGCGAGTCACCAAATCTATCAGACAGCCGCTGAAAAGGATCCCACCTGTACAAAGAACCGACGGCAGCTGGTGCAGATCGGAGATGGACAGGGCCAACGCTTTCGCCGAACACCTCGAAGGTGTCTTTACGCCTTTCGATCGCTGCTCACCGGAGGATGCTGCTGAAACTGCTCGTCTGCTAGCCGAGTCTTCCAGGGATGCCGATCCAATACCACCAGTGACTGAGGAGGAAACAGCTGAGCTCATAACCATCATGAGCAACAACAAGGCCCCTGGCGATGATGGTATCAATGCAATTGCATTAAAAATGTTACCACCTCAAAGCATTCAGCTAATTACGAGGATCTGTAATAGATGCTTGGAGATAGGGTACTTTCCGTCCACATGGAAACGTGCCCAGGTAACTATGATACCTAAGCCCGGGAAACCCGAAGCAAACCTTTCGTCCTACCGACCAATAAGTTTGTTACCAATGCTCTCCAAAATACTTGAACGAGTGTTTTTAAGCAGAGCACTGCCAGTATTTGACGAGGCTGGACTAATCCCTGACCACCAGTTTGGCTTCAGGCGGCGACACGGTACGCCAGAGCAGTGCCATCGGGTAGTGCAGTGCATCCTGGACGCGTTTGAAACCAAGAAGTACTGCATGGCCGTCATGTTGGACGTGAAGCAGGCGTTTGACCGAGTCTGGCATCCCGGTCTTCTATATAAATTAAAGACTGGCCTACCCCGACCATACTTCCAGTTTCTAAAGTCTTTCTTGGAAGACCGTAAATTTGCGGTAGGATGCGGCGAGGCCATCTCCGGTCTAAGAGAAGCTCACGCTGGTGTCCCCCAAGGCAGCGTTCTTGGCCCGTTTATGTACAACGCTTACATGGCCGACCTCCCTGTTCTCCAGAGGCCTGACCTGCTCGCAGCAACCTATGCAGACGACATCGCCTTACCAGCGTCGATAGCGGCATGGGGGCAGTCGAAACCATGCAATTGCAGCTGACTTATTCAGCGACTGGCAAAAGCGATGGAACATTGCCGTCAATAATGAAAAGTCCACTGCCTCCACATTTTCTCTCTGCAAAGGCAACTGCCCTCCAGTTAACCTTAACGGCTCTCCAATCCCACAGGTAGACAATCCCAAGTACCTGGGATTCACCCTAGACAGGAGGCTCACCTGGAAGCCCCATCTGATTAAGAAGAGGAATCAGGCTAATCAAAGACTTCGATCCTTCTACTGGCTTATGGGTAGGAGATCGAAGCTGAGAACTTCCACTAAACTCCTCATTTACAAGGCAATAATACGCCCAATCTGGACGTACGGCATCCAGCTCTGGGGCACTGCGAGCAAGACGAATGTCCGAACTATACAAGCTTTCGAAAATAGAGCCCTTCGAATCGCCACTGGGGCCCACGTCTATCATGACAATCGCACCATCCACGAGGTTCTCAATTTCCCTTGGGTCAAGGACGAGATACAAAGAAGCAGCGCACGTTACATGCAGAGGCTTCATAATCACCCGAACCGGTTGGCCAGCTCGACAACAGCGAGCATCCCAGAAGACTAAAAAGGACACACCCGCTGGACCTCCCCTTACTACTCTAATTTATTTCTACCATATTAATATTTAAAATTATCTATAAGTGAAGTTTATGTGATAACATTTAATGGTTGTCCCTAATGGACAGTTTTAAATAAAGATTACC
The DNA here is from genome assembly GCA_018153455.1 of Drosophila parabipectinata. Classification (NCBI taxonomy): domain Eukaryota; kingdom Metazoa; phylum Arthropoda; class Insecta; order Diptera; family Drosophilidae; genus Drosophila; species Drosophila parabipectinata. Next base: position 58,134 of record JAECYA010000079.1, read on the forward strand.
CTACTATTACAAAAAAAAAAAAATTCGTTGCACCACATAACTTTTCTGTTCCCCCAATTATGCAGTCCACTTATCAACGCTCCACTATGCCAACATATGCCCCACATGCTCTTACATATATCCGTACTTGCATGCATGTCCATATATTTCCAAATATTTTCTGCCTCCAAATTCAGGAAATATATAACCGATAAAGATAAAAAAAATTTAAATTGTTTAATTTAATTAATTTAATTTAATTGCTAAAACCAACAATTATAAACCGCCATTTCACTACTAATCCGTGATTGTGTTGCTTATATTCTCAACCTAGCCGCCGTAGTAGCCGTGTTGTGTATTTTTTGGTGCTGTTTTTCCCCTTTGGGGTACGTACAGGGTGCCGACCGCATAACCGGCTGCGTAACAACTAACTTTAAAAAAAGGAAATCAATTAATTATAAATGTATATATTTATACCCTTGCAGAGGGTATTATAATTTTGTCCAAAAGTGTGCAACGCAGTGAAGGAGACATCTCCGACCCTATAAAGTATATATATTCTTGATCAGGATCACCTCCTGAGTTGATATGAGCATGTCCGTCTGTCCGTCTGTCTGTCCGTCTGTCTGTCCGTCTGTCTGTCCGTCTGTCTGTCTGTTTCTACGCGAACTAGTCTCTCAGTTTTGAAGCTATCGTCTTGAAACTTTGCACACACCCTTCTTTCTTTTGCACGCAGTATATAAGTCGGAACGGCCCGGATCGGCCGACTATATCCTATAGCTGCCATATAACGGATTGATCGGAAATGGTATAACTTTGGTGTTTTTAGAGTTAGAGAGTTCAAATTTTACAGGAAAGCTATTTTTGGCAAAACATTACGACATGCCAAATTTCAAAAGGATCGGCCGACTATATCTTATAGCTGCCATATAACTGAACGATCGAAAATGACCCAACTTTCGTGTTTTTGAAGATAGAAGTTTGGGACATTTTTTTTAGATTTTTTATTTTAGTTAATTGGTTTTATTATGATGTAATCATAAGGATCGGCCAACTATATCCGATGTTTGCGATATATATCCGGTTTTAGCTGCAAGGGTATATCAACTTCGGCTCCGCCCGAAGTTAGCTTTCCTTTCTTGTTATAATTATAACCACCACAATTTATTTAATTATTATTTTCCGTTCGAGCGAAGGGCCAGTTTTTTTTTTTTTTAATTCACCTCTCCGGCCTCAATAATTAATTATTAATCATTTATTTATCAACCTTCTGTCCGAATAGAGCTGACTGATAGAGTAGAGCTGAATAGAGTTTTGACTAATTGTCGGATTTAGGTATTATGGAGCCAGAAAGGTGGAGTTGAAACCTTAATCTTTAATTAATTGAGTTTAATTATCACGAAGCCGGAAATGTTGGTTTTTTTTGGATCTTTTTTGGTTACTGAAGTTTTCTTTCCACATTCGAATCGTGCCGCACACGACTTTCCTTTCGATATCGGCACCACCAGTTCCCACTTGCTCCTTGTAATCGCATTTCATCCGCGATCTCACCGTTCTTATCATATAAGTGTGTCCGGGCACCACTTCGTAAGAGGCACCTGTTGCGCAAGTCAGTCGACAAGCGCTGACCAGCGAATTGGACTCTGAGAATGCCCACGGGAGACGACAAAAAGCCACGTCCGATCCCAACCATCCGTTTGGACAGATCTCAATCCGCATCTCCGCGGTCGCCTCTGTTGAAGCCTAAGGCGACTAGTGCAATTCCAAAGGCAAAAGTGACGAATCCGTCAATAAAATCTCCGGTCCTTCACGGAGGCAGACTCCCTCCGTTGCGAAAATGGCTCAAAGTGCGGTCGAAGTGGCGCTGAAAAAGTTCATCGTCACAACAGATCGAATTAGCCAATTTGAGGCTAACATAAATACTCCGGGCGCCAGAGAAACGGAAATAGGCTCCCAATACATGTGCGAAGTCCATCAGGACCAAATTCGGGCACTGTGGGAGAAGGTGGAGAAGAGCTATGAGAGCTGCTCCGATTTGCTAGCCGTGTCAGACGACAATGCGGCCACCTCGACAGGGCTGGAATCGAAGTACAGCTACTGTTACTTCGTCTATTTGAGGTGTATTGCCCAGCTTCGGGAGAAAATTGCTTCCCAGTCCACTCAGGCTACCGTCAATGTACACACGCCCGCGTCTACATGCTGCCATTTACCTCCTGTGGATACCGTGGTCTTCGCGGGTGAATATCTTCGGTGGCCCACCTTCAGAGACTTGTTTACGGCCATTTACATCCAAAACTCGCAGCTCACCCCGGTAGAGAAGTTGTTTCACTTACTGTCCAAAACAAGTGGTGACGCCCACGCCATTGTCTCTAAGGCTCCGCTTACCCATGAGGGTAAGCGGATAAAAGCCGCAGCATGGCAAAGCCTCACAGACCGCTTTGAGAACCGGCGGCTATTGGTCAACAGCCAGTTGAAAATCCTTTTCAACATCCATCCTATTTCTCAAGAGTCCAGGGTCGCGCTGAAGGAGCCTCCATTCAGAGTTGTCTGACAGCCCTAGAAATGTCCTCCATCAATGTTGAGGCTTATACGAACGTATACGAACTACCAAACTGAGCGGACGAACTTGTCCGAGCTCCGGGAAAACTGAAAAATACAGCTAATCAAAAAACTGGGGCAACCCTATATAAGCGAAAAGACGCTGAACTACAGTTTATTAAAAGCGACAGACAAGCTTTTTATAACAGTTGTGATGTGCTAAACCAAAACTAGTGCATTGTTAAAAAAAAATAAGAGCCACGCAATAAGAGCTCATTGAGCAACGACCAAAAGAACGAGCGTAGAAGTTAAGTGAACCAAAGAAACGGCTTCTACTCTTACTTTCAACCCGCGATACCGAAGTGGAAAAATCGGCGATTATAAGCAACCCGGCTTTACTGACCGCTGAAACCCAAAGGGCACGGTCTTGCTCACCCGCTCTGCTCACTCCGACTCCCGCGTCATGGAGTTCGCAGTGTAAAACCCCCCCTCCAATATCGGAAACAAATTTCGCACCAACAACTAGCAGCGCTACAACCTCTGCAACAACAGGGAAAACCTCTGCAACTCAAAGTACCGCGACGTCAACGACTACAGCGAGTACAAAAACAACAACCTCGGAAAGTGCCAAAGCGGTAACGGCCACACAGACTGGAATGGATCGCTACATCCAAATTAAGCGCAAGCTTAGCCCGCAGAGTAATCCGGCAGGCAACAAAACAAAAATTAACCGTGTCCTGAATATCGATAAAGAACAAGACAGATCCACTACTAACAGATTTGCCCTACTGGCGGAGGTTGAGGAAAACCAACCAACCCAAGACACTGCAAAAAAACCCAAGCCCCCTCCAATCTATATTAGGGAAAAAAGCTCGAGTGCCCTGGTCAACAAAATTGCGTCGTTGATCGGGAACGGTGACAACTTTCATGTTGTTCCGCTTATCAAAGGGAACATCCATGAAACAAAGGTGCAAACCAAGTCTGAAGAGCACTTCCGAATCGTGTCCAAATATCTGGACACTGTACAGAAAAACTATTACACGTACCAGCTGAAAAGCAGTAAGGGCCTACAAGTGGTAGTAAAGGGAATAGAACCTGATGTTACCGCCGAGGAAATAAAAACCGCCCTTAAAGAAAAGGGCTTCGCCGCCAAGAATGTTATTAACATTCTAAATAAAGATAAAAAGTCACAACCCCTCTTCAAGGTCGAGCTCGAGCCTGAAAGCAGGTCGCTGAAGAAGAACGAAGTCCACCCAATCTACAACCAGCAATATCTTTTGCATCGGAAAATCGCTGTTGAAGAGCCACATAAACGCAACGGTCCAGTGCAATGCACTAACTGTCAAGAGTATGGACACACAAGGTCTTACTGCACACTTCGGGCTGTCTGTGTAGTCTGCGGAGACGCCCACAAGTCCGCTTGCTGCACTACAAACAAGGACAGAACCTTGAAGAAATGTGGAAACTGCGGAGACAGCCATACAGCAAACTATAGAGGATGTATGGTGTATAAGGAGTTAAAGAGTCGCATGCGTCAAGCGACCGCAACGCGCAACCAAAATCCACAGAATGCGTACATTGCGTCAAAAACTACGCCAGACGTCTTCTTCGCCAAAGCTGCGAGATCCTCATTCGGTCCACTAAACACCACCAACGGCTTCTCCTACGCCGATGCTCTACGATCTGGAAGGGAAATTCCAATTTAGCCTAACTCTCAAAGCGCTCAACAGGCCCCAGAACAGCCACACAGCAAAACGGAAACTATGATGCTTACCCTCCAACAAAGTATGATGGAGATTATGTCATTCATAAAAACGACCATGCAAACGCTTGTTTAAAACGAGAACATGGTGATACAGCAGCACAACAGTCTAAATAATCTATGCAGGCGCTACGAACATCAATGTAGAACACCGATGGTGTGTCACGGCATAAACTAGAATTATCACAGTTCTTAACCGAAAACCATATTGACGTTATGCTACTGGTGGAAACGCATCTTACAAGCAAATACAACTTTCATATAAGAGGCTACACAGTCTACCGCACAGATCATCCAGATGGGAAAGCCCACGGCAGAACTGGAGTTCTAATCAGAGAACGCATTAAACACCATTTTCACAAAAGGTTTGCAACAAACTTCTTGCCGGCCATATCGATACAAATTCAGTCAAGCAACGGAATCCTTTCAATCGCTGCCGTTTACTGCCCTCCTCGTTTCGCAATCTCGGTAGGACAATTTATGGACTTCTACAATTCACTTGGGGATCGATTTATAGCCGCAGGAGACTACAACGCCAAACATACGCACTGGGGTTCACGTCTAGTGACTCCCAAAGAAAGACAATTGTACAATGCAATTATAAATGTGAAAAATAAACTGGACTACGTTTCCCCTGGAAGCCCCACATACTGGCCAACAGACTCACGAAAGCTACCAGACCCTATTGATTTTGCAGTGACAAAAAACATACCTCGCAATCTAATAAATGCCAAAGCAGTCTCGGACTTATCATCAGACCACTCGCCTGTGCTTCTAACGCTTCTTCAAAGCCCAGAAACAACCGAACACCCCTTCAGCCTGACGTCGCACAAAAACGAACTGGCTAAAATACAAAAAGTACGTGAGTGCCCACATAGAACTCGGCCCGGAATTTAACATGGAATCGGACATCGACTACACTACGAGCGCCCTGGAAGAAGTACTCGTTGCGGCAGCTAAAAGATGTAGACCGAAACAAACACTTCAAATCTAATCAGCAAATCGAACCGCTCGTGCGAGAGAAAATGCGCACGCGTCGTGATTGGCAAAACAGCAGATCAACAGCTTCAAAACAACGCCTTAAGGAAGCAACCCGATCGCTCGACCAGGCCCTTCACCAACAGGAAGAAAATGCACAGCTGAGGTACATCCAGAATCTCTCGCCAACAAGCACAAAGTACCCCCTGTGGAGGGCCCACCCAAATCTTAGCGCCCCAATTGAAACGACCACCCCGATAAGAAAGTCTTCGGGATGCTGGGCTCGCAGCGACGAAGACCGAGCTGAAACATTCGCCACACATCTCCAAAGTGTCTTTCAGCCAAACCCAGCCTCAAATTCATTCCTCCTGCCAGAAATTCAGCCAGAGTCCTCCCCTCAGCCAGCCGCACCTTCATTCCGGCCGAACGAAATCGAAAAAGTCATAAGAGGGCTAAAACCAAAAAAAGCTCCCGGTGGTGACCTATTGACCCCAAAGATGCTGATCGAACTTCCAAAATGCGCTATAGAGGTCGTCTGCAAACAATTTAATGGAATCATTAATCTTGGATATTTCCCAAAAAAGTGGAAGAAATCCATCATTATAATGATACCGAAGCCTGGAAAAGACCACACAATTCCGTCATCATACAGACCAATAAGCCTTCTATCTTGTTCGTCTAAATTGTTTGAAAAATGCTTGTTAACTCGCATAATACCACATCTGGAAGCTTGCAATATTATCCCGGCACACCAATTTGGCTTTCGAAGAAACCATGGAACCATCGAACAAGTGAACAGATTAACATCCGAAATACGCTCAGCCTTCGAACAGCGAGAATACTGCAGCGCTATTTTCCTCGACGTATCTCAAGCTTTCGACCGAGTTTGGCTCATCGGACTCATGCACAAAATTAAAACGTATTTGCCAACATACGCCCACAAGCTACTGGAATCATACCTCTACAATATGGTATTCTCAGTGAGATGCAACGCAGCTAATTCGGGCGACTACCCCATCGAAGCTGGAGTTCCACAAGGAAGCGCACTCGGCCCGTGTCTATATGTTTTGTATACTGCGGATATCCCTACGAGCGCACAACTAACAACCTCAACGTTCGCCGACGATACCGCTATCCTTAGTCGCTCCAGATGCCCAACGCAGGCAGCAACCCAACTGGCTTATCATCTCACAATAGTGGAAAGGTGGCTTTCCGACTGGCGCATTAAAATAAACGAACAAAAGTGTAAACATATAACGTTTACTCTTAATAGACAAACATGCCCTCCGCTTTTACTAAACGGTATGCAGATCCCTCAAGCTAACGACGTAACGTACCTTGGCGTTCACCTTGATAGACGACTCACCTGCACAAGCACATCGAATGCAAAAAGATGCACCTAAAACTGAAAGCCAGCAGCCTCCACTGGATTATAAACTCACGATCGCCACCTGGACTACAAGTTACTACTGTACCATTCAGTCCTAAAGCAAATCTGGACGTATGGCTCCCAGCTGTGGGGGAACGCGAGCAGCAGCAACATAGACATCATACAGCGTGCACAATCAAAAATCTTGAGAACTATCACAGGGGCACCTTGGTATGTTCGCAACGAAAACATCCACCGGGATCTGGGCATCCTCGCAGTGAAAGACGAAATCCAGAAGCAAAAAGAGTCATACAAAGAAAAACTGTCTTCGCACCCAAATTTTCTCGCTCGGGGATTGACTCGGGTTTCTAGCATATCCCGCCTTAGACGCAACGACCTCCCAACCCAGCAATCGATTTTTAGGGCCGTCTAACTCCGTATCAGTCAATATGACTGTTAGTTAAGTTAAAAATATAAGATTTGATATACCTCTTGTTAGTATCGCAAAGAGAAGATTCAAGAAATAAAAGCAACGTTAAAAAAAAAAAAAAAAAAAGTGGATGTAAAGTCCCCTTTGAAACTTCATCAGTTCCAATTTTTCTAACTCTGCATTTTAGAATAAGAAGAAAAAAATCTATAAATAAAAATGTTAAGGGAAACTAACATTTAGAATTGATTTACCAATCATGGCGAAATGTTATCATAAATATTATTTAAATCAGTGCGGTAAAAGCTTAAGTAACATAGGTAGTCTCTATGTTTCCCCAAGAATTATTCAGCATGGTCGTGGTATTGGAAATTTCTTTAGTCGACTTTTTAATTACATTAAGCCGCTTTTTCTGTCAGCGATAAATGCACTTAAAAATCAAGCTGCTGAAACCGGAAAGGCTGTTACAAAGGATTTGGGTCGAAAACCTCTACGAAATATCATTCAAGAACAAAGTAAAATCGCATTACATAATCTATCTGACAAAGCAATTCATAAAATTACTAAATTACAAAGTGGTAAAGAAAAAAGGCATAAAAAGAGGAGACCAAGAAAAAATCGCAATCATTTAACAACTAAACAACGTCGTAAACATACGCGTTCAAAAAAGTCAAGAAAAAAATCATCTATAAAATTTAAAATTAGTGACATATTTTCCAAATCAAAATGAGTAATCACATTGTGTTTGGTCATTGAGAGTTTTCAATGCCGTAAATAAAAAGACGAATTTAATTAATTTTGAACGTTACAAATGTTTATTCCTTCATGCAGATGAAGCCGGATGATCCGCAAATAGACCAGCTTATGGTGCATGCAGGGACTCAAGTAATATACAGAGAGAGGGCGGCCCGACAAGTCACCTCGAGCTAAAGCTCTCGAAAGTGGAGAGGGCGGCCCGACCTAGACATTACCGAGCTAAAACTCTCTATGGAAAGCTTGTTGAGTCGAGCGGCCGAGAGAGAGTCGGCTTGCGATCAACAAAGCCTTTGTCATTACACTTAATCATTACACTTAACATTACATAAACATTATTTAAACATAAACATTGAACGCCGTGCTGCTGCTTGACCCGACACATTGAATGCATGAAAAGCGAACTGGATCTTTTTGAGCCTCATCCAACGCAAAGCTGTATTTTGAAAACCAAAGAAGTTTCATACAATCCTATTGCTTCTTTGGATAGTGCTTCATCAATTGAATTCGTTTGTTTAGGAAATGGAGAAACCTACAGAGATCTTTCAAGTGTTTACTTAAAACTTGTGGTTCAACTTAAAAAAATTGATAATAGTAGTATTGAAGGAAATACTGTTGGCGTAGCAAATAATATATTGCATTCTATATTTAGAAGCTCATCTGTATATTTAAATAATACTTTGGTTTCCCAAAGCGACAATAATTATCATTATAGATCATATTTGCAAACAATTTTAAACTATGGTTGTGATGCAAGTGAAAGTCATTTAGCAACACAAGGATATTTCCCAAATTATATTATTCAAACACCATTTAAAAGTGATGGCAGTCAAATTCTTAAAAATATGTTTGAAAATAGTAATAAAGTAGAATTATTTTGTAAAGTTCATGGAGATGTTTTCAACCAACCAAAACTGCTTGTAAATAATGTTGATTTGCGCATTACTTTTAATATTGAAAAAACAGCATTTTATTTATTGGAAACCGAAACTGAATCGAATCTAAAGATCTTGGAAGCCCAGCTGTTCATAAATCATTTAGTAGTCAACCCCAGCATTTTATTAGCTCATCATCACGTTTTACAATCAAAAAATGCAATATACCCATACAAGGAAATAATACATAATACCCAGTAAATATAATACCCAGGAAATAATACATTATCCATCGATAATGCAGTTATTGGTCAAATTCCAAAATTGTTGGCCTTTTGTATGGTTAACAACAGAGCATATTCAGGAAATCGAGGATTAGATCCTTTTAATTTTGAAAATTTTAAAATACAACGATTCAATCTGTTAGTTAATGGAGTACAGGTACCTTCTCAGGCACTTGAATTTGATTTCTCGAATCCTACCAATACCCAAAGTTCAAGAGCATATAATTTACTATTTAAAGCATGTGGAATTAAGCATTATGATCGTGGTCTCCAAATTTCCAAGGATATGTTTGACAAAAATAATTTTATATTAGCGTTTGATTTAACTGCTGATCACTCCAATTCTAGTGTTTGCGCTAACCTGATTTCTCAAGGAACGATCAGAATAGAAGGAAGATTCTCTGAGCCTCTGGCTGAGGCTGTTACTTGCATTGTTTATTGTGAATACGACTCTATGATTGATATTGATAAACATCGAAATATTCGAGTACTTTTGTAAAAATGAATACAATACAAATCATGGACTTGCTCTCAAAGCATCCTCAAACAAAAAAAAATATTTAAAGGGGTTTTTTCGGCCGATAAACTACCAAAAGAAATTCGTGAATATCCTGCATTGATTGTAGCTAACACTGATTATTCATACCAACCAGGCATGCATTGGGTTGCATTTTACTTCTATAACAAAAAGTCAGCAGAATTTTTCGATTCTTATGGACAATATCCTCAGAAAAGAGAATTTATTGCATTTTTAAAAAGAAATGCATCAAAATATACTTATAACAAGCAGCAATTTCAAGGATACTTTTCAAATACCTGTGGACATTACTGCATGCTTTTTGGTCTTTACAAAAGCAATCGAAAAACTTTAAAGAGTTTCATCAAAAATTATACAGTACATAGATGGGACATCTCATACAAAGAAAAATTTTCTATGGCGGGTTCCATCAGTGGACAAGTTAAGTTTGAGAAATTTTTCGCGCGACAACGAATGAGGAATAGCCGAGTGGTAGAGTGCTTGGCTGGTGTGCAAAGTAAAACGAGTTCAAACCTGGCTTGGGAAGTCCATTTTTTTTAATTTTAAATCTATTTATATTATATTTTTATTCTTTTAAAGTGTTTTTCTAAATTTATAATCCAATAAAAAAAATACAAAATTGTAAAATCACCTTAACATTGTCTCAGTTCGTAGTGGAACCCACTGTAAAAATGTCTATAAGTGCGGGTTCTACGGCATTTTGGTAGGCCGCGTCATGGAACCCGCTCTCAAATGTTTTCAGTTTTTCCGTCGTGGAACCCGCTGTTAATGAAAACATTTGAGAGCGGGTTCCATGACAAACGGCTGGCAGATGAGAGAGGGAAAGAGAGAATTATATTTTTAGATCGTAACATCTTTGGAACGATGAAAGTTTGAAACGTTGTAACCGAACCAATGTGAGAGTAAAGAGATCAGATATATCTTCTACTATCCTTACTCGTCAGCTCTGTTTTTATACCCTTGCAGAGGGTATTATAATTTTGTCCAAAAGTGTGCAACGCAGTGAAGGAGACATCTCCGACCCTATAAAGTATATATATTCTTGATCAGGATCACCTCCTAAGTTGATATGAGCATGTCCGTCTGTCCGTCTGTCCGTCTGTCCGTCTGTCCGTCTGTCTGTCTGTCTGTTTCTACGCGAACTAGTCTCTCAGTTTTAAAGCTATTGACTTGAAACTTTGCACACACCCTTCTTTCCTTTGCACGCAGTATATAAGTCGGAACGGCCCGGATCGGCCGACTATATCCTATAGCTGCCATATAACTGATTGATCGGAAATGGTATAACTTCGGTGTTTTTAGAGTTAGAGAGTTCAAATTTGACATGTGAGCTATTTTTGGCAAAACATTACGTCATGCCAAATTTCATAAGGATCGGCCGACTATATCCTATAGCTGCCATATAACTGAACGATCGGAAATGACCCAACTTTCGTGTTTTTGAAGATAGAAAGCTGGAACTTAGTACAGATTTAATTCTTGGTCAGTTGATCCAACCTACCAAATTTCATTAGGATCGGCCGACTATATCCCATAGCTGCCATATAACTGAACGATCGGAAATGGTATTTGGTAGAAATATCAACTTTCGTATTTTTGAAGATAGAAGTTTGGGACTTTTTTTAGATTTTGTATTGTAATAAATTGGATTATATATTCCTATTCCCATAAGGATCGGCCAACTATATCCGATGTTTGCGATATATATCCGGTTTTAACTGCAAGGGTATATAAACTTCGGCTCCGCCCGAAGTTAGCTTTCCTTTCTTGTTGGTATAGATTCTAGCGCCTCCTTAAACACCAATTTTAAGTATCAAAAAATCAACTTCGAGGGTAGCCTAGATGGATAGTGCGTGGTCCATATTCATGGGGACCTGGGTTCGACTTCGATAGCGGGCGGCTGTTTCGATTTTGATAAAGTTTTAGTTTTATTATTCTTTTTATATTTACTTTTATTTTTTTATTTTTTTATTTTTTTGTTTTTTACTTTTAATTTTTACGTTATTATTATTATTTTTAATTGCATTCTATAATAATTAAAGTAAAAATACGGACGTGTCGGATGACAAAGGACGTGTCGGATGACAAAGTGCCGGAAGGACTCCCTTGAAATTTTATTAGCCGGACATAATGAAGAACAAAACAATTTTACAATTGTAAAATTAAAGAAAAATATTATAATTAAGGAAAAAAAAAAAAAAAAAATAAATATAAAAGAACGAAAAATTTCAAAGTCCTTACGAGGATTTGAACACAGAAAAATTACACATAGAGTAACTACTCTATGCATTACGCTACCATCCTGTCTCGATCTGCAGCGATCAAAAATACTATTTGTTCTACCAACTACCACATCGGCGCATCGAAAACAGAAACGAGAAATTTACGCCGTCGTGCAAGCAGTTACACATACACACATAGGTTCACATTTTTGTTGACGGATACATGTAAAGAATTCTAAAAATAGAATCGTATGCATGTGCGTTCCCCCCTCACCAACAAGCTCGACGCAAAAAGTTGACCGTTTTGGGCCCTGATGTCCCATCTATGTACTTTATAATCTTTGGTTTCATACAGAATTTTAAGATAAAAGATTTCACCTATAATGATAAGTTAATTTCTAAAATGTTTAGTAAATGTTTTAAATGATTTTTTTTTAATGTTTTATTTCAACCCAATATGAAAAAATAAACAGTATTATATATAATATCTATACAAAATTTTCTTTATTTTCATGGATTTGGATACATTCTTTTAGTTATTTTATAGTATCTTAACATAATATCCGTAGCTTCCTTTATATATAGAGGAAGTTTGCTGCAATTACAAGTGTCTGGACCTTCGGTTGCTTCATCATCACTCCAGGGACATATTTTGTAGTGGAAGCCATATTTCGAGTACATAAACATAAGGATATTTTTTGATTGGTTGTGAGAATTTGTAAACATACCATTATATATAATTCTTGTATTCCTGGTTTCGTCCCAAAAAGGTTACTGGTAGGTACTAATCAACTTAATCAGTGATCCCGCTCTTTTATACTTTTTAATAATCTATATATCTATATATATATAGATGTAATATATACTTTTATATAAATGAAAGGGAAGACATCATGACCTTTTTATAAATGTATTTGGGTATATAATGACTTTATAGCTATGAATAGCTATGACTTTCGTTTGTGAACTCTGTATAGAAAGTCCATCTTTTAAATATCGGTATGGATTAAAACGTCACATTCTAAAAAAAACACAACTTCAGCAAAACAAAAGCACGATCCTCATACTATAATTGCTACTTCTGTCCTGAAGTGAAAACGTACTGGCTCCGAAGGGAATTATACAACCATTTCTTAATGGATCTTCCAACGATATTAATGGAAATAATTAACTTAACACGAACTTCAAAATATTTCTTTTAAATTTCAAATATTGTTTTTCATTTTATTTCGAATAAATTTGAACTAATCCTTGATAAAAATAAATCCAAAAGTAATAAGTCCAAAAAATTTTTTTTTAATTTTTTATTTTTTATGAAATATAAATAATTATAAAATAATGAAATATGGTAATATAGTGTTTTATTTATTCATTATTTCTAAGCCAATCAATTTAAATTTTATCAAATTCCTCATTAATTAAACTTATATAATTATCATTTCCGTCATTTATTTCAAAAAATATGTGGTCATCGTCCGGGAAAGAAAATTCTGTTGATTAATTTTCCTCTCCCTCGGGGGTATCCGGAATGAAGCACGGAGAAACTGGTATGTCATCGTCGAATTCCTCGAATATATTTTTTTGAGAGTCCGGGGCATACGTTTTATCCTCGATGGTAGTTGCTGAATAATCCCATGTTGGTGTCAATAAATCGTATATGGATGACAGAGAATCATCCTTTAGATTCTTAAAAAGCTCTTCTTGGGTTTTCTCCCCAATACCAATTAATGATAAATGTGCACTGCTCGATACACAAATATCACTAAGAGCTGGTTGGATGTCCTCGAATATAATTTCTAACTCGCTCATATTTTTTTTTTTATTTTTTGTAAAAAAAGAAAAAGCGTAAAATTTATTTAACCGGCAAGGCAAGATTTATACTAAAAATTTGGTTCTTAGCATAAACCTCAAAACCTATTGATCCTCGAAAACGGAAAACAGGTACTTGTGTTTGAATGTATTGGTATCATCAATACATGTACATGATTTAACGCATGAAAACAACCACAATTTTCCACACATTTTTCCGGTAAATGAATCGGGAAAACCAATCAGAAGACTCGAAAGAAAAGATAACGCTTAGAGCCTAGAGCCTACAGTAGGGAGTAAATAGGCAATCGGCTGATTTCTTGCGTCATATCCGTGTATGCATGTATATGTTGGAGGGAACGTAAATCCACAATCCAATATACACTCACATATATATATACTCCTAAATAAAAAATACATATTGACCTTTCATCCGACGCTGACATAAATAGGTCTCCTGCAAGAAAGTGATAAAAAGGGATCGCAGCAAGTCAATTGGTTCCTTTTTTTTCTTGACCCTTCAGGGTGGATTTTCACTTTTCTACGAAAAGGTTTTCGTGTGATATACTTACTCCTTGTAAAATTCTGTATTATATTTTATATTATAAAATTACATTTCTTTATACCTGGTCGAAATAAATATTGGGACACTTTATTTTTTTTTTAATAAATTCGTAAATGATTTTTAATTTTTTTTGTTTTTATTTTATTTGTAAATATAGAGAAGAAATGCATTGAAAGCAGATAAAACTTTTTTATTTTACTGCTCCTTTCCACGAAAATTGATATATTTATGTTAGCTCCCTTAGAAATAATTATTGGGACACTGTATAGAAAATAATTTTTAAAAAATGTATAATTGTAGAAAAAAATGTAATTTCTCACCTAATAGTGGGTATTGCCACTATTATTGAAATGACTTCAGCCAAGCGTTTAGACATTAAATTAGCCAAATCCTGCAATGTTTTTCGTCGATTTTGGCCTATTCTTCAACAAAACCCTTCTTGAGCTGTACCAAATTTTCAAACTGTCGTCCATTGCTGTATACTCTATTTGAGAGTATACCCCACACATTCTAAATCGGGTTTAGGTCGGGACTACAAGCTGGCCACCCAAAAAGTTCAATTTTTTAATCTTCAAAAAACTGCTTTGACACTTTGGATACGTGGATGGCGGCGTTATCCTGTTGAAAAATTAACTTTTTCTCAAAATAAGTTTCGCCAAACGGTATCAAAACGTCGTCCACTAGTCTTATGTACATCTGACAATTCATTCGTGTTAATAAAAAATAGAGGATCTATAGAGGATCTTCCGGCGTGTCCAAATGCGGCCCATACCATCAGTGAACCACTTCCGAAATTGCGAGTCTAGCAGGACTTGCGTTTACGGTGGATATCTCTCCAGGACATCATTTTTCCGTCAGGACCTGAATGGACCTATCCGCCAGGACCTATCGTGAAAAAATAAATAAGATTCAGGATCGTGAATAAATAAATAAAATTGATGAACAAAAAAAAATGCCTATTTACAAAAATTATATTTTAAAGTATGTTTTACTACAATTCGTTTTTAATTAATTTAAAGAAGAACATGATGAAGAACAAATAATTATTTAAAAAAAATATCCAAAATTTTATTATGGTGTTGCATATCATTTAAAAGAATTTTTTACTCCAATTTTTTAAAATTAATTTTAAATTAACTCGGACTTATATAAAGAAATTTAATTTTATACTATAAAATATAATACAGAATTTTACAAGGAGTAAGTCTATAACGAGATTGATTTATCTCACACTTCAAAAAATAAAAAAAAGGGTGGCGGCAAAATATTTAAAATATGCGAAATACGAAAACGAAAGAAATGGTCGTGCCTCATCAACGTTATAAATTCGATTGTATTTCTCTCTAATCTTAAGCCTAACTTATCCATTGCGACGAAGCGGGGCGAATTCGCACAAGAACGAATATGAGCTTTCGCTCCCGCTCCTCCCTAAGATTTCTAAGAGTAAATTTACAGACTAACAACTAAAAAATACAATTCAGCTATAACTATAATTCAAAATTTTCGACTTCAATAAATACAAATCAATTTACGCCGGCCCCGTTGAAGGCCTCCATCAGGCTTCAAGTAACTGGCAGCCGCGCCAGCTTGTGGACCGCTCTCCTATATTCCGCTCCAGAGCTAGTTCGGACGACGGCGACCCTGACCCTTCCGTCCGCGCCGGCGTGTGTTGCTCCTACTCGTCCCGTGAGCCACTGTTGTGGCGGCTGGTGATCCTCTGCGATCGGGACCAGCTCGCCCGTCCGGATGTCGTCCTCCTTGTCCTGCCACTTCGACCGCGCCTATAGGCCCAAGACGTACTCCCGGGACCATCGCTGCCAAAACATTGACCCTGCTGGTCCGGGGTCCGCGGTGCTGGTGGGGCGATGAGCGGCCCGCCTGTCAACAGGTGCCCGGGAGTAAGCGCCTCGCCGTCACTTGGGTGCTGACTCAGAGCCCCCAGGGGTCGCAAAACAAACAAATAAGGCAATGTGGGGCTTATAGGGTGGCCTACCACGAATTTTCAATGTCGTATCAATAGGGCCACAAAAATCAACACCACATATGGAGAATGGGCGGAGAGCACGAATTCTATCTAAGGGTAAGTCACCCATGATTTGAGTCATCAGACGAGGCTTGCATTTAAAGCAGCGAATGCATGACCGTAGTGTCTGACTGCAGACTTCCTGCGCATTTACGATCCATATGCGCTGTCGCAAAAGACTCACAAGTGCTCGTGGACCCACATGAAAATTCGACTCGTGCAAGTATCGAACGTAGCTCTGAACAAATTGAGAGCGTTTGTCAACAATACTGGAAACTTGGCATCGTACGATATAAGAGCATTAGCTAGTCGCCCCCCATCCGCAACAACAAAAAGGTAAGCCCAGCCTCTGAAGATTCGTGTAGAAAGGGATTTAGCTTTTGTAGGCTAGGGCTAACACTTAAATTATTCCGGATCTTTTCTATTTCATCTTGATACTCGTGCTCTTGGACTATTTCGACTATTTTCTTAAAAGCTTCATTATATTCGACAGGTGAGGGAACAATATCAGAATTCACTACTAATTTCTTCCATTTCCTTATAAAGCGGAACATATAAACGAACACTCGCAGCAGTTTTAGGTGAGAGGAATAACCTTCTATCACTTCCAATAAATCTGAGGTAGATACGATTGTGGTTAATCCGACCGCATTCTTTTTCGCTTCCATCTGTAGAAGTTCTTGTGACGGATTAAACCGGGGGCTCGTCGGCCACTTATCTTCCGGTTCCTTTAAAAACGATGGACCTGTAAACCAGATCGATTCTACAGTCTCCTTTACGTCTCCACCTCTGGACACTATATCTGCGGGTTCTGTTTAGTTGGTACATGCCGCCACGTGCTATCATCTGACCACTCTTGAATTTCAGCTACTCTATTCGATACGAACGTTGACCGCGACGATGGATGGGAACGAATCCAATGAAGAGTTACTTCTGAATCCGACCAAAACACACTTCGTTCGATCGGAACTTTTATTAGAGGCTTTATCTTGCGGCAGAGATCTGCGAGAAGGTGAGCGGCACATAACTCAAGACGGGGAAGCGTCTTTGTCTTGAGCGGCGCTACTTTGGACTTTGCCGTCAACAATGAAACTTTAATACCTTCTGCAGATTTGCAACGAATATAGACGCAGGATCCATAGGCTCTCATCGATGCGTCAGAAAAGGCGTGAATTTGAATCGGTGACATCGGCTCGGTAAACACGAATCTCCGAATTGAGATGTCCTCTAATTGCGACAGGGCAACTTGTATTTTGTTCCACGCTGTTTCTAAGTGCAGTGGAATTGACTCATCTCAATTTAGCTTATTTAGCCAAAGTTCCGGCAATAGGATCTTTCCTCTTATAAGTATAGGGCTTAATAGGCCAAACAACTTCGATGTCACCGAAAGGATGTTCCGCTTGGTCGCCCTTTGACCCATGACTGAAGCATCAATTTCAAATTTAAATACATCTTCTTTAGGAACCCAAGCGATTCCTAATGCTTTAGTCAGTTTTGAGTCCGAAAGTGTTATTGGCTTAACCGTGCTCTCGGATGCAGTAACTTCAGGCGAGTTTGAAAGCCACTTGCTCTTGAAAACCAAAAACCACAATTCAAACCCAGCGTTTTGAAGAACCTGAGTTACTTCAGACTTAATTGTCTTTATCTCCTCAATGCAACCAGCACCCGTTAACATGTCGTCGACGTAAAAGTCGGACCCAATAACTTCGGCAGCTCGAGGGAATGTATTTTTCACAGATTCACTCAACCTCTTCAAACACCTTATGGCCAGGAATGGGGCTGGCGCAGTGCCATATGTAACGGTGTTGAGCTTGCACAGTTTCAAGGACTCTGATGGGTCTTTCCTCCACACTATCAACTGGTATCGCCTATCGGCTTCATTTACCATTACTTGGCGATACATCTTTTTTATGTAGGCTATCAAAGCGAATCTGTTCAGCCGGAACCTAAGAAGAATTGAATACAACTCTTCCTGGATGGTAGGACCAACCATCAACAGATCGTTAAGACTCTTATGTGTTGATGTCTTACAAGACGCATCAAACACGACTCGTAATTTGGTCGATGTGCTTTGAGGCCGTAAGATACACTGATGGGGTATGACGTAGTGTGGAGTAGCAAGAACATCATTGCTTGTTGGGGACATATAACCTAAGGATTCGTATTCTTCCATAAATTCCACATACATTTTCTTTAAATTCGGATCTCGAGATAATCTTCTCTCGAGCGACAAAAAACGGCGTTTGGCTACCTCGAACGAGTTTCCCAAAACGCTTGGATCCGATTTTAATGGAAGCCTGACTTCAAATCGACCTAAAGGCAGCACAACTGTATTTTTCTGATAATGTTCCTCACATAACTCTTGTTCAGGTGACAAAAGCTTTTTGGAAGTTGGTACTTCTTCCAACGACCAGAATTTTTTCAAATTTCCATCTATCGACTCGAGTAGTTCTTCTTGGCAATTCAGGCTAGAGACAGGCTGTTGAGAAGTTGAGGTATTTGCCTTATATTTTCCCGATACTATCCATCTAAGGAGAGTTTTTTGGAGGATGGGATGGTTTGGCCCTTGTTTTATTTGGCCAACGGACAACAATTTGAAAAATGACTCAGCTCCAATTAACATATCTATCCGCTGAGGTTTGTAGAAATATGGGTCTGCTAGCGGCAAGTTCTTTGGTAGGTCCCAATCTTTCACGTTCACTGACTGGTCAGGGTGATAACCCGAGTTCTTAAAATCCAAAAGTCTAACGGAAACTCACTAACATTAAAAGTTGACTTCACCACAGTATGTATCTTTTTCTTAACCTGGGAATTAGCTTGACCAATTTCAAGCAAGTTGATACACGATTCCTCCCTACGGATCTGTAAGCGTTGAGCAAGTTCTTCAGTAACGAAGTTCATTTGTGACCCAGAGTCAAGTAGTGCTCGGGCCAATTTTTTTTTTTTTTTTTTTTTACCGGTCTTTCAGAATTTGGAAATGGCTTGTGCATCAATAAGAGCATCAGCTAGCATTCCTGTATTCATCATAAAGCTTAGAGGCCCAGACGACCGAGGGGCGCTCAAGAAACGATTTGTTAGAATATATTAAGTTATTTGATAATTATTAAGCTAAGAGGAGTTAGTAAGGAAATTTAAAATTCTATATTTTAAGTTAGAGGGACAGGAAAGAGATGTAATAGAGTAGAGACCATTGTAGTTCGAACATAATACCCTAAAAGGGTCATGCAGTGCATATGTCGAACTACAACGGCTAAGGAACAGAGGACTAAAGTTTCGAGTCCTTCTGTTAGGAATGTTAACATTTAAGCGTGTTAGTAAATGCTGGCTATCTACATCCCCGTTAATAAGGTTATGCAGAAAAACTACACCGAGCATTGTCCTACGATTTGTTAAGCTAGGTAAGTTTATGAGTAAGAGTCTACTACTATAAGATGGAAGTTGAAGATTTGCATCCCAGTTTAGACCTCTAAGTGAAAAAGTTAGGAAATTCTTTTGTACGGATTCTATGCGGTCCTGATGTACTCCATATTGGGGACTCCAGACACATGAACCGTACTCCAGTATAGGACGGACCAAAGAAATGAATAGTGTTTTGGTTATATAGGGGTCATTAAATTCTTTTGACCACCTTTTGATAAAACCATAGACTCCTTTAGCCTTATTAACCATTAAGGAAATATGGTCGGCAAATTTAAGTTTGATGTCTAATAGGATGCCGAGATCGTTAACCTGGGTTAATTTTTCTAAGGCAATCCCATTAATAGAATAAGTAGCTTGCAGAGGGCAAGAACGATAAAAAGACATATGTTTGCATTTAGATCCATTAAGTATTAGATCATTAGCTAAACACCATTTTTGAAAGTTATCAAGGTCAGACTGAAGACTGCATTGGGCAGAGATGGATTTGTACTGAAGACAAAGCTTTACATCATCTGCATACATAAGAACTAGAGAGTTCGTTAAAGCAGGGGGCAAGTCGTTTATAAAAAGCGTAAATAATAACGGGCCAAGATGACTTCCTTGAGGGACGCCGGATGTAGCACGGACCAGACGGGACTGAATGTTTTTAAATAAAACTCTTTGTGTCCTTCCATCTAGGTAGCTGGAGATCCACGTTAAGAGGTCTTTAGGAAAACCCAGCATATTCAGTTTACTCAACAAGAGTGAGTGATTAACTGAATCAAATGCTTTGCTGAAGTCTGTGTAAATTACATCGGTTTGATATCCCTTACAAAAGCCATCTATGACAAAGGATGTCAACTCCAATAAGTGTGTGGTGGTGGAGCGACGCTTAATAAAGCCATGCTGACAAGGAGTGGTGATCGAAGAGCAAAGGTGTTGCAAATGAGGGGTAATTAATTTTTCAAATAACTTCGGAATTGCCGACACCTTAGAGATGCCTCTGTAGTTGGCAGCCTCGGACTTTTTCCCCTTTTTATGTAGGGGAATTATAAATGATTCCTTCCACTTTAGGGGAAAAATCGAGGTTTCCAAAGATAAGTTGAAAAGTCTTAGAAGAGGTTTGCACAGAGCCCTGGCGCAGTATTTTAGCACACAGCCTGGTACTCCGTCGGGGCCTGGCGAATAAATGGGTTTTACCCTTAAAAGACCAGATAATAAATTGTTCTCAGAAAAAGACGGACAGAAAATAAGATTTGCTGCTTGAATATTATATGCGTAAGGCTGATCAGTCAATTTAGGAAGAGAATAAGTTGTTTGAAAAAATTCTGCGAATAGATCGGCAATGGCCTGACCCGAAGTCGCAGAGGAATTTTCAAACGTAAGCAGAGGTGAAAAAGATACGTGTTTACGCTTAGTGTTTACAAAATTATAAAACTGCTTTGGATCCTGAGTAAATTGAATCTGGCAGCGGTCAATATAATTCCTATAACATTCAGCGTTATGCACGGTAAAATTCGACCGAGCTAGTAGGTATCTTGAGAAATCAACACTACTGCAGGTTTTTTTATATTTAAGTAAAAGCTTATTTTTTTTTATTTTTTAAGTTAGTAAGGCACCTTGTAAACCAAGGAGGATTTGTTGAAGCGGACGGATATTTCCAAGGCACACATGAGTCAAAAAATTTATTTAAAGTAAAATAAAATTTTTCTAAAGTGGCATTAAGATCAGTGCACGCCAGAATATCAGACCAGTCAAATGTATCAATAAGGCTATTAAGTTTCTGAAAATCAGCATTACGGAAACAGCGAATCTTATTTACCACGCTCGGAGACATCTGATCGATACCAGGAGTGGTTTCGATTGAGACCTCCAGTGTGGGGTGATATGGATCCTCTGGCGATGAAAGGGGAAAAGCTCTGGAGAGAGCAGTACCATCAGGATCAGATACAAAACACAAGTCTAAAAGCCGACCTAGCGAATTTCTAACATGATTGATCTGACCTAGGGACATGTCAAACATGCCCGCGGTGAAGTCATGGTAAGTTATAAGTGACAAAGATGGTGAGTTATCGACGTTGGACCACTTTAATTCTGGGATATTGAAGTCGCCCACCGCTACGAGTTGGTCACGATCCGTCATAAGATTAGAGACGTATCGAATGGCGGACAAATGCTGCCAATATGTAGGCGGTTCAGACATAGGAGGTATATATGAACATGTAATGTATAAAGCTTTAACGGACATAGTGATTTTAACGCAAATAAATTCTATGTCACCAAACTCATGGGATTTCACCTCTTCAGAAGCAAGAGAAGAGTCTACCGAAATGAGGACTCCACCTCCTCTTCGCTGAGATCGATCCCGTCTTAAAGTGGTGTACTTACTTGGAAAAACTTCGGAGCTAAAGATCTCCGGATTTAACCAAGTTTCTGTAAATGCTATTATATGGGATGCAAAGAAAGAACTATCAGAATATAGCTTGGGGAGTTTGCTACGTAGCCCCCTAGTATTCTGATAGGTAAGAGTTAATGAGGAAACTAGTTTTTTGGGTTAGTAGCCGAAGAAGAGGTGGAGGGTTGGTCAGTGGTTCCAATATTGGGAAGTCTCACTCCCACTGGTTTTTTAACTTTTTTCTTCACGGAACTGGGCTGATGTTCTTGGACGAAAAGATTCTCTGGCCAAAAACTGGGAGAACAAATCGTCTTGAACATCAGCGCGGGCACACGAATCTTGAAAGAAGACGTGTGCCGTGTATAATTATATTTAAATTTAGTTATGTCCTCCACCTTTATATCGGCTTTAGTTTTGGCTTTGATATAAGCCGAGATATCAATCTCTGAAGTATCAGGGGCAAGCCGAGAAACAAATATATGTTTCGATGGAGGAATCACCTGTAAGGGTTTTGGTGTCGCAGGTACGAGAACTGCAGCATCAGTCGGTGCCGGTGGTCCGGACTGTGGAATACCCTTTTGGGTGACTCTAATGGGAGTTTCGTTCCCTAGGACGTGTGGCATCACTTGAAGGGATGCCATGGCGGACATTTTGGACAATTGCTCATTATCCCTGAGAAATTCGGACGAATTTTTCTCAGTTCTAGCCCTTGGGGTGGCCAGAGATATAAGCGGCTGCATTAATGTCGGCTGAGCAGGCTGAGGCGGATCAGAAACAGCGGATTTCTTACGCTTAGGGGACTCATTTAGCAGCCGAAGGCCACAAAACTGAGTGTCCAGCGCACAGAGCTGTTCATTGATTTTACGAAAACCAGTGATCAGCTCTTTAAATCCATTTTTGGTCTGTTTCATGAACGACCTCATTTCGCCTTGCACAGCACGACAATTATCACAACAATAATGTATCCCAGACCTACGGGAAATGGCATCCGAAACTGATGCAGTGAAACCGGCTCACTTGGCGTGCACGACGTTTTCACATAACCAGCAATGGATGCTAGGCTGGGATGTGGAAATTGTCTTGTTACAAGACTTAATGGCACAGACCAGTTTAAATTCCATTTTATTTATTTTATTTTTTTTGTTTTTATTTAATAGAACAAAAATTAATATTTAAAAAGATAAAAAACACAATACCTTGAACCACTGTGCCAAACAAGAAGCCGAAGCGGGAGCTTTGAAAGAGTGCAAAAGAGAAATGCAGAAATGTAGATAAGCCGGGGAAGAAGCAGAGCTGAGCTATGCTTGGAATAGAATTTAGGCAAATTATAAATTCGACTCCAAATATACCACAGCACTCGCGAAGCGATACGGTTTAGGCTTTAAGATTGTTAAAATTCACAAGATTTAAATCACAAGTATGTAAACACCGGTTTACCAATATTTTTAATAAAACGCAGTGCGCACAAAAAAAACACGACCGTTCGCTTGAAAGAAGAGAGGGAATATATGCTCGCCATTTTTAGTTCTAACGCGTACGATCGACGTCGCTAACAAACCCCTTTCCAGAGAAGACGCATGCAAAGCATGTGACGTAAAAGGGCCATCAAGATGTAGCGCTGGCGGACGATGTTCATTTGGTGATGGTAACGCCAAGTTATTTTCGGTCACAGTAAATCGGTGCAGAAGTTTGTGGTGCGATCTTGCACAAATTTGGCACCTAGTCGATTTACACTTCGCAACCGTGTGACCTTTTCGCAGAAAATTTACACATAATGAGGCTGACTTGACAAACTCAAACCGTTGCATTACAGCAAGGCGAGCTAACGGACTACACTGGGCAAGACTATGGTCTTGTGCGTTGCAGTAACTGCAAGCTTGTTTATTGGAAGCGGAGCAAGCCAACGAACTGCTATTGTGCTGCTTCCCGAACCCAATTTTCTCCTGTTTTGGCTTGCCAGTCTCTTCAGCGGACAGGTGCTGGTACCTACGGCAGACGGCTGGGAAACTTTCGGAAGGCTGAATAATTTGCTTATTTGGTTCGCAAAGATGAGACATTCGTTATCGTAAATTCATGAAATTTTTAAACTCCGAATAGTTTCCACTGAATTTTGGCAATGCCAAACTGGGAAGTCGAGCTCGAGTTGGGGCTGCAGAAATTGCAGTAGCTGGTGGAGACTCTTCGGCTAACGTGAAGGCATTTAATAATGACATCACCCTTGCCTTAGTTTTTATCTCTAATTCTTCCAACTCGGCTCCAAATTCATCTTCCTCATCTAATTGCTTGATCTGGTCTTGCAACTCATTTGCCTTAAATATTGTCTCATTTAAAACCTGAAGCATGCACTCTTGCTCGGTCTTCACTTAAGGAACTGACCTAGCTTCCAAACGTTCCTCTAACCGGCGAATGCTTTTTTACCCCGAAATTTAATCTTCTTCTTAAGTTATCAAGAGTCGTGGATTTTACTTTCTGTTTATTACTTTCCATTTTAAAATGTATTTATTTTTAATAGACAGACGACGAAAAAAAATTTAAAATTTTTTGTTTTTATTTTTAAATAAAAATTTTTAATTTATTTGTTAATTAGCAAAAATAAAAATTTTTGACTAATATAACAAATTTTTTTTATTTTTTTTATTAATAAATTTTTATTAATTAATAAACTACTTAAATTTTTAAGCTCTACTAATTTCAAGTACGTATGCGCCAAGAATTGAAAGGAGGGTGCAATATTTCAGCACAAGACGAAGATTTAATTTGTCTCTTCTCAACTTTCAATTTTTTGCACAAATACCTGGGGTTCTGCCTTGGGATCCTTTAATCCCGCTGCCACTTTCCTTTTGCAGTCGATGCAGGTGCACGGCATCGAAGTAGATGGCTTTCGATGAGTGGCGATGATCCTGCGGCGATGATCCTGCGGTGATGATCCTGCGAGGCTTGAGGGTTTCACGACGCGGTGAATTTTGTTTTTAATTTTCCACTTCACGGACGCGTCGCGAGCAGCTCTTTAAATTTTAGTTATTTTTTTTGTTGTGTCTAATAACAGTGTCACTGTCACTTTGTTTATTGTAATTTTTTTTAATATTTTCACTATTGTCCACCCGGGGGCGCCAAAATGTATAACAAGATTGATTTATCTCACACTTCAAATAATAAAAAAAAGGGTGGCTGCAAAATATTTAAAATATGCGAAAAACGAAAACGAAAGAAATGGTCGTGCCTCATCAACGTTATAAATTCGATTGTATTTCTCTCTAATCTTAAGCCTAACTTATCCATTGCGGCGAAGCGGGGCGAATTCACACAAGAGCGAATATGAGCTTTCGCTCCCGCTCCTCCCTAAGCTATCTAAGAGTAAATTTACAGACTAACAACTAACAAATAAAATTCAGCTATAACTATAATTCACAATTTTCGACTTCAATAAAAAAAAAAATCAATTAACAGTAAGTATATCACAAAAAAACCTTTTCGTAGAAAAGTGAAAATCCACTCTGAAGGGTCAAGAAAAAAAAAGGAACCAATTGAACTGCTGCGATCCCTTTTTATCACTTTCTTGCAAGAGACATATTTATGTCAGCGTCGGATGAAAGGTCAATGTGTATTTTTTATTTAGGAGAATATATATATGTGAGTGTATATTGGATTGTGGATTTACGTTCCCACCAACATATACATGCATACACGGATATGACGCAAGAAATCAGCCGATTGCCTATTTACTC